>VIAB01041296.1:1642-15179 GCA_009801035.1 Oophaga pumilio
GGTGCCAACTTTTCAATATATTTGATGGTTGACCCTTCATTTGAATGGCTGGCACATGTTACTACGCCGAATGCTGCCAAAGAAATGAATGTAAAACTGATGTTTCCTTTAGAAAAAGGGGATGTCTTAATGATATGCTTTAAAGACCTCCATGCATATTATTGAAGTCGGCCAAACTTGCCTATCTAATGTGTATGGGGACAGTTGGAATTTCAGCACCCGATCTTTTTGTCTTGAGGAGACAGTCGCGTACAGTAGAATTTCTCCTCTGTCCCCATTGAGAACACATCATTGGTTAAACCAGGAGCTCATTTTTATGGTGGAGATGGCATCTGGAAAGAGAGCTGTCTGCCAAACAAGTCTTTAAAGACCCTTACATATTAGACTAACGTTGGCCAAACTTGCCGATATCGACAGGTTTGGCCAACACTTTAATGTTTCTGGGGTTATTGCCCAACTGGTTTCAAGGGAGATGTCGATTGGACTTGTCTGATTTCAGACTGCCATCGTATTGCTCTCCCATAGCACCTGGCAGAACAAGTGACCTGTGTATGGGAAAAATTGGCTGAGATGGCTGTTGGCTGAACTATCGGTCGAATTATTGTTTGGTGGACACCCATCTAATGTGTATGACCGGCCTAAGAGGTTTTACCATGAGAGGTATAAAATGGGTATGGGTTTGTTGATGACTGAAGGTCCCACAAATTCCGGGAATTCTGCTCTTCAGTGCCTCTTCTGAATGGAGCATGTGTGCCACCGCTCTATTATCTACCCATGGGACCACCAGACATGTTCAAGTACAATGCCACCCCATTCAGATGGGGTACTGGACAGCCCCATTCTCAGAATCGGTGGGGTCCCCGCAGTGCTTAGAATGTTAAGACCATTTTTATCAATAGGTGATAAGTTGCTACCTTCGTACAAGCCCTCTTTAGTAGCTGTATATTACATTTTGCACAATATATATAGTTACTTCTTATATATTTTTCAGGACGAAGCTACGGAATAAATATGTAATAAATGTGTGTTGTCATTGAATTGATCAGAAATATCCTGTCCAGTGGTCTATAAAAAGTTCTCTCCATTCTAGGATACTTTGTGAAGAAAGACTGTGTGATATCTTATACACCGGGAATATGTAAGAAGTGTAATACCGGGGTGAATTATAGTGAACATGAGACGGGCCTGACTAGTTGCCTCACTTGTACCAAATGCCGTGCAGATAATTACAGTGAAGAGAGACGTGTATTATGTCTCAGATAGTTTTTATGTAGTTTGTCTATTTAACCAACTACATAAATCAAAAGTAAAGCGAATATAAGAAAAATGTAAATATATAGTATATTATCAGAGAAATGTATTTCTTTCTCCACTTATGAGCCATTTCTCCTCCCAAATGTCAAGGATCTCATCATTCACTTAAAATCAGTCTTGGTCAAGACACAAGAGATCAGATCACAGACTATTAAAGTTTGTAGAGAAGGGATGAGTGATGGAGTTGGAGAGTAAGAGAGGCAGAGAGATTTAATGCTGATTTTGCTGCTTTTTAGTAAGTGTTTATCTCACCCCAGAGACGGATTCACAAGGACACTGCTCAGTACGTCTGTATAATGTCCTCCATGCTGCAGCTGCTTCTGAACATGTGCTACACAGAGACAGGAGAACAGGGATCCCTCATGTCTGTGTATACAATGCAGTGTATGGGAGATATCATAGTAGCTAGTCTCAACCTACTAGCTCAGAGACAACTGAGAATTAGAGATCTAGCCTGCACAGAGGAAGCTCATGAAAAATGCAGGATTCAAGTCAAATAATAGCATAATAGTGTTATTCCTCACACAGGACTGTTTATTCTGAAAAGTCACCTGAAATTACTTTAAGCTGATGTCGAATAGTAAGAGACAATTTGCCAAATATTACATTACGAGTGGATGCGATGTAGATAAATGCTAATGCATAATAATAGTACTAATTACGGTATTAGCCCAAACATGATATGACCCTAAAACTGGGATGCAATCAAAGTCATAAGTAGAAAAGGCTGGGCACCATAGCAAACTTTTCAGAGCGGCTTCAACACACCTTGCCTAGGTGGAGCGTGAAACCTCTGCTAATGTCACTAGTGTCGTGTAGAGGCATCTGTCTACCCCACTGGGGCGGCTCGCCTAAGGACAACTTGTGTAGGAGATTTTATATCTATCCGTGACTTCTCTAGAAGAATTATCGTGACCTCTGCCAATGCCAACAACTGCATTATGGGCCAACCAGGCAACTTGGACCTCCCTGAGCTCCAGGTAGTTTTGCCCCTGGTTACAATTGTGTCTACAGACATTAGTTGTGCACTCACTATTTACGTACTAAGAATAGATCAAGGAAGTTTCCTAATAATATAATGCAATGTGTACTGAGAATAAGACATAGTAACAACGAGGAGGGGGGAAAGAGACAAACTAGAGGGAAATGTGAAGAGTTCACAGCAGCTCAGAAGCATTATTGCATCAGATGGGTAGATTAGGACTATAGGGTCTGGTTTACCGTTAACCTAAGTAAAAGTTTGGGGAGTTTCCAAAAGTGCTCCAAGGGAGTCATAGAGAAAAGATATGGCATGATTAGTATGGTTCAGAGGTAATTAAATCTTTGATGCATCAATTCACACAACGGAATGAGAAGTTTTGACCAAAGATCTCCACAAAGTCTTGGTATAACCAATCACCTTGCTGTGATCAATTGCCTGAGAGAGTCTTTTCTACCAGAGAATTTGGACCAGATAATAAGTACAACACAGCTGTGTCCAAACATTTTGAGAAGGCAAAAAAACCTGACTGGCACTTCCAGACTAATGTGAACTAGGTGCAAACCAAAGGGAGCTACCCCCATGTAAAACATACAAAAAAAGGCTGCACTCAAGCATACTGAAGCATGACAACATAGAATACATGAAATTTTGAATAGCAATATGGCTTTGGAGTGTAAGGAAAAATTTGAGACGCTTAGTATAAACATTTGGCCAAACATTTTAAAGCCCACCAACCATCGTCAAGGTGGTCTCAATTCTGGTGAGTCCCTGACCTAATGTGAACATACCTCTATTAGGCTGATATCTGAATTTCTGGGTGAATATGAACATTTTTGGGCAGCAGCAGAACATAGAGTGTTTTAGAGGTCGAAAATGTCTTCCTAAAAGGAGAAGAAACCTTGGCGTTTCCACCAGATGTGGGACATTGTGCCATTGGCAGCATTACGGGAACCATCGGTAAAAAAAATAGTGAGAAAAGAAGGAATAAAAAACAGAAACGAGGTGTCAATGAGAAGATTGGATCTGGAGAAAGTCCTTTGCGATGGTGAGAAGTCCAACTATGGCAAGTCGTTTAGTGTTTCTAGGCTTGTCCTGAAGACCATGTTCTAGAAATGTAGATGCTTTGCTACTTGTAATGTGAGGTTGACAAGTTTTGATAACTAAGGTTGTATTTACACTAGAAGATATATTTTTAATAATACGTTCAGCGTAAAATTTCAATTGTGCTATGAGTTCGCTGTAAGGATATGTCTACATGGAGTCTTTTGGTTGAGTTTTCGAAGCAGAAACTCCCAAGTTTTTGAGGAGTTTCGAGAGTAGGAGGAGAATTTGTAGAGTTTCTGCTCCAAAAATTTCTTGAAAAACTCTGTGCACATAGCTTAATATTGTATTACTATCTGACTCTTTAGGTATCTAATGGGTTAATTGACTTGTAGAGGACAGGTTGTACTTAATTATAGACATCTAGGTTTATAGAGATGCACAACAGGCCAGTCCGCACAATGTGACTTGACGTGCTCACTTCTGACTTCCCTGGTGATTTCCAGGTTGTGGTCACAAAACGTGGACTACAAACCTCATGAGATTTGCCTGGACTGCCATAGACTAACCAATTACTGCTGTGATGGAGGTGTTGATTGCAGCATGCACCTGAAGATGATGGTTTTATGAAAGACAGTCGATGAGATAATAATGCTGAAGAGGAAGACTGAAAAATGTGGATTCTAATCTTGGTAGTTCTTCCTCTTGTTTCATGTAGATCACAGATCAGGAGGAAATATCACCTTGTAACATCACTAAGAACACCGTTTGTCAGTGTAAGAAGGGAATCTACTGCCCCACAAATTCCACTTCTAATCAATGTCTTACGTGCAGATCAAGGTACGTGTAAGTGTCCAGAGATGATGTGACCCCAGGATACATCCAGACATACAGTATATAAGATTGGGGGCATTATTATGTATGGACGTGGAGTTTTGTGTAAAGTCAGAAATAAAGCTTAGAAAAAAAAAATCATCCGTTGTTAATATTGGCTAATTAATTTATCAACTTTCATAGGAATTTAGAAAAGTTTAGATATGTTAATAATATGAATATATTTTCTGTTCTATTAGTCCATATTTATAAAAAAAAAAGTGCTATAATGATTGTAGAAACAAAATTCAGCTCACCACACCCGTAAAATAAGTTATCCTCTGGAGAGTGAAAGCCATAAATCCAATAGGAAAAAGAAACCGGCACCCCGTCTTCCTTATAAACTAATCCAATCTATTTCTTCGATGCGTATAAAGCCGTAACGGACACAAAGGTGCAGACATGTGACGCGTTTTGGAAATTACATAGCCCGAAAGGCGTCAGTGTCCTCACATTTGTGTCCATTATGGTTTATATGCATTGAAGAAATAAATTGATTTATAAGGAAGACAGGGTGCCGGTATCTTTCTCCTATTGATGTTATTTGAGTACAATAGATTAGTGATCAATAATAAGTGGCCATTTATGAAAGCTTTTGGGTCACATCTGGAGTCTGTGAAAAAATAGAGGAGGTGTGGTTGTATCTTTGGCTTACTGACTCCATAGCTTTGGTATTAATCACTTGTGCCAAGAATCATGATGTGTACCTTCAGTGACAAAATTGTCCATTGTAACTGACTGTACCTCTATGCTGTTATCTGAGAAAGAAACATTACACATAGAAAAAAAACATATATATATCAACCAGCTGCAGCAGGAGCCTCTCCCCTCCTTTCTTTCTGGAATAAGTGTCAATAATGTCACACTCTTCCTCATTTAGAGCAGGAGCAGATGAGCGCATTGATATATTGCGCAGTAGAATATATTCATTATGACTCTTATATATTTATCCATGCTCATTCTGGGCTTAGGAGTCCAGTGGGCGGTGCAAATCAGTGATTGACCGCTATCCCTATATACATGCATGATGCTTATACAGTAAAGGTTGACAGTCAGTGTTTTGCAACTTTTTACATATATTTGGAAATCTCTCAGAAAAATGAATTTGATCTTCAAGGAAATGGTGTTTAGGCCACGGCTATTAGGACAATTAAAGGGGTTGTCCATTTTCAGGAAAGTGCAACCCAAACTGTGTAAAATACCTAAAATAGCACACTCAGCATTTGTCACGACGTATAACAGATATATTCAAAGATAGCAACCTATATCTAATGTGACATCATTCTAAATTTCATATAATAGAGAAAATCAACATGTATACATAGTATCTGCCAGCAATGTCTTACCTGACATAATATCCTATGTATTGTGGGTCAATACTGTGTACGTGTCACGCTGTCTCTGGATAGAGGTGGACCGGGGTCTATGCTGACCCTGAACTGGGGTCCTGACTAGTCCCTCTACCTGGAGGTACTGTTAATGGTACAGAGGTCCAGGCCGCCAGCGTAACCCTGTCTCCTGTAGATCCCTGACCACTGTAATCTAGTCCTGAGAAGGACCCTGATTACCACCACATGGAATGGGCAGGTCACAGCTTACACACAGTCTAAGACAAACGAGACAGACAAGGGGTAAAGAAAACACAGCCTTGCATACAACACTTCCACTACAGAGGAACACAAAAGGTAAAGGAGATAAACAATAAGCAAGGAGAGGAAAAACCACAACAGGCACTCTTAGCTTAAGTCTTCTCAGAAACGATCCGCTCTGCTGGTCTGAATGAATGCTAATTAACAAAACATCAATTGCAGCTGGGCGAGGCTGGTCAGCCCAGCACTGAGAGAGAAAGAATTAACTCCCTCAGTGCCGAAAAACACCCAGCACCAGAAACTCAGCTGTGCGAAGTCAGGGTGTGCAATCGCGACGATCTCCGCCGCGACACACCCGTGACAGCATTGACTCGTCCTCCCTGGGTCCTCGCAACTTTTGCGTGCTCAGTTACCGCTGCAGCCAGTCACTGAGCTCTGAAATGTGCAGAGGTTGATAGCACTCGCCACTGAGCTTAGTGATTGGCTAGAGTGGCGGTGATGTGATGTCGGCACTGCAGCCAAAACACCAGGACCGGGGCAGCGTCCGGGACCAGGTGCCGGACCCAGAGAAGGTGAGTGTCTGCTGAGTTTGCTATTTTTGGTATTTTACAGTATTTGGGGCCCACTTTCCTGAAAATTAACAACCCCTTTAAGTGACAAGGTTTAGTACAATTCTACTGCTCATTTCAGAGAGGTTCCATCATGTAAAATGTTAGGTGTGTGCCTGTAAAGACATTTGTGCCAAGTTCCACCTCTGTTTGCCAGTAAATATCAGCCATTATCTATAGTTCTGTCTTTCTGTTGTTTTTAGTTGCCCCGAGGATCAGGATATACAGCAAACCTGTAATTCAACATCTGATATTGTATGTGTTCCCAAAACACCCGATCCGACAGGTAAGACAAATACTAGAAATGTCACATACTTTCGTCTTATACAAAATACTTTTGAAAAAAAAACAACACATCAAAAGGATTCAGATGAGAGTTGACCAAAGGGCAAGAAATTCTCCTGCTCTTTCGGGAGAGTTCCCAATTTTTCAGGAGTCTCAGACACTGCGTTGGCAAAGAGGGGGTAAAGATGAACATGGTGGCATCACTTGTATTAATTCACTATTCCCCAAAGGGACTGATATTTCTGAATAATCTTTGTTGGTATAGTTTAAAAAAAAATCTCTATTGATGCCTAGCGATGAACGATTCTGCCAAAATTCATAACGGACAGTTCGCTCGAATTTGATTCAGAAATTTGATTTGCAACAAAAATGTTAGATGCAAATTGAGTGTGCCTTATTATGATCTGACGTGTCTCCAGGATCCAGAGCATAGTAAACGTAGGAGTTAAAAAAGGCAGGGAGCACCAGCGGATCACCAGGCAGGGAGCACCAGATGATCACCAGGCAGGGAGCACCAGGGGATCACCAGGCAGGGAGCACCAGCGGATCACCAGCCAGGGAGCACTAGCGGGTCACCAGGCGGGAAGCACCAGCGGATCACCAGCCAGGGAGCATCAGCGGGTCAGCAGGCGGGGAGCACCAGCGGATCACCAGTCAGGGAGCACCAGCGGATGACCAGTCAGGGAGCACCAGGGGATCACCAGGCGGGAAGCACCAGCGGATCACCAGTCAGGGAGCACCAGGGGATCACCAGGCGGGGAGCTGTGCGCGGCACAGTTGACAGGCAAAGGGAGTATTTTTTTTTTCTACAAATCGCATGAAGGGAATAAAAAAAAAAATCAGATTTGGATGGATCGAAAACATTTTTTTTGTAAAACTCAAGACAAATTCAATTCGCCGTGAACCAATTCACTTATCTTTAATGACACGCGTGATTTTTAATTGTACCATTCGCTTTCAGTTTACATCCTGATGTCTTTTGGTGACTTCCGTAATTATCGGCATCTGTGTCTGGTTCTTCTGTAGGAAATCCGGTGATGGTAAGTGTCTCATGGAATGTCTACAATGTAGGGTTTAATATAACTTGGAGCAATGGGCTAAAGGGTGTAGCTTTCTAGTTTTCCTAAAACTACAACTCCCAGACTATCACGAAGGCCATGTTTACATTTTTCAATATTTTGTCAGTATTTTACCTCAGTATCTGTAAGCCAAAACCAGGAGTGGGTGATAAATACAGAAGTGGTGACGTGTTTCTATTATACTTTCCCTCTGATTGTTCTTCTCCTGGTTTTGGTTTACAAATACTGAGATAAAATACTGACCAAATACTGAACATGTGAACATGGCCTAGTAGGGATATGTTTTGTGTCACTGTATATAAATTCCAACTTCATGTTTTGTTTTTGTTTTTCAGTTATAATACGGATACCATATATTTTATTTAAATATTTTATTTTACGTCATCATTTATGTTTACACTATATCACACGTTTAGGCACCCTCTTAGCACTCGTTAGGAGCCTTCCCTGTCCCCTTACACATTTTCTTTCAGCCCCTCATAGTTCTGTTCCTCTCTCCCAGCTCTTTATTTACATATTGTCTTATGAAATCCGCCATTGTTTTTGGTGGCCTTAATCTGGGCACATGTTCCCTAACCAGTGCACTTGTATGCCTATAGGTTAGTCATATTTACACTTGGAAACACTTAGTAATAGAAATAAGTCTTGTGTCACCACAAATAAATTCCTATTCATGTTTTTTTTTACAGGATTAATATGGCTACCAAAAGTAAGTGAAAAAGTCACTTTGCAGCTGTATCCATCCTAATGGCTCGTGTGAGGTCTCAGTTTTCTCTATTTTTACATAATGTGAATAGCAAGTTGCATTAACAATTATATTCTATACTCCTAAGTGTAATCTGCAGCCCATCTTCTCATAACACAGGATGATGTGATGAAGATATAAAGATTTTGCTACCTTCATGAAAGTCTCAATCACCCAGCGAATGAGTGTTTTGCTGGTTTGTTGGGTAATCGTCAGCGTGTTTATGTAAGAACGTGCAGGTGCCAGGTATGTCACCACGGAACAGAGTCAGATCAACAGTGATGGATTTATTTACAAGGATAAGATTCTCCTCACAGGGAGAAAATAGTGGGGATTAAACTGATATTATAACCGTATATTAATCAGCATATGAGCACTAGAACGAGTAATCAAAACAGTTGAGCAGAATAACGATAATTAACGGGAGTTTCGGGAAACTTATCAGTCTGAAGAAATCTTGCACTCGCAGGGTCGTCCTCTCCAACGTAGGTGCCAACAGCAGCGGCACTTGTAGTCTCTGTGGACGCTGTAGTCTCTGTAAACGCTGTAGTCTCTGTTAGATGATAACAACTGAGTCTTCCCTACTCTGAGTCTCTGCTTCAAAACTAACAGTCTCTCTGCCGGGACAATGCTCAGTCTTTTGTTAAGCTTCTCTGCTGGGGTCAGTGGCTCTGACCCGTCACTGCGGCTGCCGCGACTATGCTAGCGGGTCTCTGTCCCCGTGCGGTCAGGAGGGAGTCTTGTTCCAATCTCTGGGGACTCTGCATTCACATACTCACAGTCAGCAGCAAGTATGTCCCGTCCTCCTGTCTTAGCTCTCTCACAGGGAGTCCTCCCCCCTCATGCAGCTGTCTGTTCCTCTGTCTGCCGCACACACTCCTCTCGGCTCAGAGCGCCAAGCTTTCCCACCCTCAGTCTGTCTCGCTTCCTGTCCCGGTCTGAGAACGTCCCTCCCGGGAAACCTGCTGTACAGCTCCATGGTCCTGGACACGGAGCAGAGAAGGTAACCCCCTTCCTACTCTTCCTGTGCTTCACACCCTTACATTTACATAAGCCGCAAATCGACCCATGTGTTCTAACTATCTATCCAATTATCAGCCCATTTAAATGGGTTTCTACCCTGTCTTTGCAGGTGGTTAGAAAATCATCAGTAATTCACTGAGAACATTAATTCCTGCAATGGTCAAGTAATGACAGAACAATGGAACTGTCACACGCCACACCGACAGAGTTTGCACGTCATAAATCACCTACTATTGTCCCCTTTAATTGGTTTCATCTAGTACCCCTGCTTGGGGATGTTTAAGGCCAGCCATATAGTGGTGCTTCAGTAGGGTCACCATCGTAAAGATATTGTTTTCTGATATCTTTTGGGTCAGGGGCGTCATTAGCACCAAAAGATCCGGCGCTTCGGCAAACACCACTTTGAGCTGTGTTAGTGTCGACAAGACACCAATACAGTTTGATCCTGTAGTAAATGGGCTGCCTGCCCTTCAACTCTTCATCTTGTAGCTTGTGGGCTGCTGTACACCTAAGGCCCAATTGGCATCAGTGTCCTGGTGCAGGTGGTGCAATGACATCAGTGCCATTGAGCTCTTGTTTAGGATAACTTGATAACTGTCGATATCAGGGAAGTTCAGCTAAACTTTATTTTTATGGCGGTTGCTAAACTCTGGGTTGTTTTATTACTGTTACAAAAACTAATGGAGCATTGGATGGGGCATTATTCCTGGGGGGATCGCACTGATAGGGCATTATTACTGAAGGAAGCAGTAGGGAGCACTATTCGTTTTGAAAGTGTTATTATCAATATCCCTGGTGGTCTAGGACAGTGACAACATGCTCATTAGGCACATGAATGCTGAGTGTCTATGTGTTTTTGGTGGGGAGTAAGCCACTGTCAGACTCCTTCTCCCCTGAGAACACATGGATTGGGCATTTACGGTAAATATAAGGTGATGAATCCTGTTTTTCCCCATTATCATCTGTTGACTGACAATCAGGAGGTCCCAATAACACAACGCAACATGGGAGAGTTCTTACTGCTAGTGAAAACTTATTAATGGCCTCAATTAGTAGGCAGGCCGGTTATACATCGGCTGGGTGGGAACCATCATGCAACAACCACCTCACAGGATATATAGTCACAATTCAAGTTTTAATATAAAATATACAGTGCTGAAAAAATAAGGAGACACACACATAGGCAGAGCAGTTATACGATTAAAAGGGTGAAATAACAGAAAATACCTAAACATTTCTGTCTTTAGTTGTTCTTTTCCTTGAGGTTAGAGAATGTTTTTGGATCACACTCGGATCTGCTGACTCCCAGCCAGTGACCCCTTTCATGTTCCAGGATGACCTACAAAATTATTGACTGTATCAATAAAGTTTTATCAAAGCCAAATACCAGGAAGTATCAAAAACAAAGCAGTTTTATTTAAAGCATGACAAACAAAAAAGAGACAAAAAATGCAAAGTAAAAAACACGATATAAAGGCAATAAAAAAAATGCAAATAACCTAATTTAAATAATAGGCGCAAAAATTCTGCAACATTAAAAGCGCACAGAAAGGTCATCATGGGAACGTAGCCTTCCAATCGTTATCGTTCAATTCACCCATCGGGTTTGTTGAATTTTTTCAGAGGATGAAAAGCACTGTCTGTATCTAGCACAGCCGATGCAATCTGAAATATTGTTGTCACCCCTGACTACCAATCATTCATTGACCCACGTTTGTCTTATGTGTATGGGTTTTTAATATATCACAATACATTTGGGCAGCCATATATTTAATGTACTTTACAATCGTGCAGAATTATTCTCCCCACTGTATGTTCTAGCTGCTCTACCCTGACCGCCCGGTCTCTTCTAATTTCCAAAGATTTCTATACCATTTGTCATATTTTTGTTTATTTTCACATTTATTTCCTGCATTTAGATATTATCTCCTATATATGTGTGTACAGTGACTGACGGATATGAACTGTATGTGACAGATATTCACAAAGTGTCTAAGACATGAGGAGGATTCGGAGGAGGACGCAAAGGAAAAGTTTCTACAGCAGGAAAACAAGCTTTACATGAGAAATTATATCACAAAAGATGAAGGTAAGATGGAAGTTAAAATTGTGCCTACATTTCAACCCATTTCACATCTCATCTCTATTTAGAAATTTAGTCCCTTCCTGCAAATGGACATCTTGGTTTCAAGTCTGCAATTACTCTGTGTGACTGCAGACTTGTGAATCCTCACAGTGCACAGTGTGCGCGTTGTCAGAATTCTCTGGTGACGAAAGCGGCAGTCATGTGACCGCAAGTGTGTGATCTGTATACATGCGATCACTTGCCGACTAGACGTGCCCGGCCTCTCTCAATACAAGTGAATTGAGTGAGGCCGGACACGTCTAGTCAGAATGTGGCCGGTAGTATCCAAATCGCATAGTTGCCTGCATCCAGCGCTACATCAGAGAAACCTGACATGACTACTGCTAACACTAACAGATTAATAGCGTTTCAATGTTGTCCAGCTTCACTACCGGGAGAAAATGAATGTCATTCCTCCTTGTAGCCTCCAGCTTTCAGTCATAGAGGTGCGGCGGCCAAAGCTTTCAGTCACCACTTTCAGTGCATAGTGAGAGGCGGCTGTATCCACGCCCCGACACTCACAGCCGGCTCTGTACTGATACTGATCTTGAGAACTTAGCTTTAAATTTACCTACAGCACCATCACAGGCAAAATTAAGTATTATACAATTCCTGTAGAAAGGGCTCCCACATAATGAACAGACTTGTGTTGGTAAAAATAATGATGTACACCATTCATTGTTAGATCAAAACAAGAAAATAAGAGCGTCAAGCCCAGCAAAAGACAAAGTCTATACAAAAAATAAATTTTATTGAAAAATATTGACATATAAAAACGTTCACAAAAACATATAGTACTGATGAAGTATATTAGTAACTAAAACAAAACTAAACACCTGTGACACATAGAATGGTGTGCTAGCTAAGCTTGCTCACCCAAATATAGTCCAATATAGTAAGGGAACTATTACTGAAAAAATGCCACAGTAAAGTATAAAGGTAAGTACATGGGCATGACAACAGATAAGTGAATACAGGGCAACGATATCATGACAGCATCAGGGATAGTGGTATAGTACCAAGTAGTGGCATAATTAGCCTCCCTATAGTGCTGTGTCTAATGCACTGTCGTGCCCCCCAGCACTGGAAAAAAGAGGGGTGAGAGGAATTGAGCCGCATTCAGCAAGAAGGAAAGTGCTTCCTAACTGAGACGAAAATATATGCAAGCTCTAATGCAGCCAAGCTTACCCATGTGGGACCAGGTCACAGATACGTGCCCCAATGCACGTTTCGCTATGTTGAGCTTCCTCGGGGGGCGATGTGGAGTGGAGTGCTGACAGGCTATAAAAGCCATAGGGGCCAGGTGGGGATAATTCCTTAATCAGGCGATGCGCATGTGAGCGCTGTCGCAGCGGCGGTGTCCGCGCCGCTTCCGGCCCTCCAATGACGGCGGGGTCAAGGAAAATGCTTCCTGTGACGTCAGTGACCCCGCCGCCATTTTGGTGGAGACCTTAGACGGAGCGGACCGCCGATGCCGCGCACGCATGCGCAGCCAGGCAAGGAAAGGCAGAGGTGCCAGTGAAGCAATGTGAGTAAGTATTGGAGACATGGGGCAGATTAAGTAGAGTGGCGAACCCAGAAGGTACAAAAAACCTAATAGAGATCAATAATACAATGGGAACAACTGATAAATAATAAACAGCAAGTAAAAATAGTAAAGTGAAGGAAAGGAAAAGGAAAAAAAATATAACAGCAAAACCTAATAAAAAATGAACAAAAGTGAAACAAAGAAAACAGGCAGTGAAAAACATATAGGAATGAGCAATAACAATGTAGAATATATCCATATATCATGAACAGACTGTTACAGGAAAAACAAAACATTTTTCTTTGTTTTGAAAATACTGTAGAATGAAAAGAGGGAAAAGAAAAT
>VIAB01041299.1:0-21810 GCA_009801035.1 Oophaga pumilio
CTGTGACAGTCTGCATGAGGACAGACACTGTGACAGCCTGCAGAGGAGAGCCTCTGTAACAGCCAGCAGAGAACCATTGTGGTCTACAGAGAAGAGCCACCGAGACAGCCAGCAGAAGAGAGCCTCTGTGGTCTATAAAGAGCCACTGAGAAAGCCTGCAGAGGAGAGACGCTGTAACAGCCTCCAGAGGAGAGCCACTGTGACAGTATGCAGAGGAGAGCCGCTGTGACAGTATGCAGAGGAGAGCCACTGAGGCCTACAGAGAAGAAGAGCCACTGTGACAGTCTTCAGAGGAAAGCCACTGTGACGGCCTGCAGAGAAGAGCCAATGTGACAGCCTCCAGAGGAGAGCCATTGTGGGCTACAGAGAATAGCCACTAAAACAGTCTGTAGAGGAGAGCCACTGTGACAGGCTGCATGAGGAGAGACACTGTGACAGTCTGCATGAGGACAGACACTGTGACAGCCTGCAGATGAGAGTCATTGTGGTCTACAGAGAAGAGCCACTGAGTAAGCCTGCAGAGGAGAGCCACTGTAAGGCCGGAGTCAGACACAACGTATAAAAAAATTGGTCCGATTTTGACTGCCGAGAATCGCACAAATTTTCTCCGAACAGTGTGTAAACCGTTTGCAATGCGAAGATGTGATTTCCTTGCATCTAAGTATCCGTGTGACATCTGTATGCAATCTGTTTGGCTTTTCATTTCTCATTGCTTTTCCCCTTTGAATTTAATGGCTCAATGGGCTGTAATGAGGAAAATGCTTGTGTATTTCTCGCAAGTCACACTGATGGTCCATGTGGTGTCCGATTTTTTCTCGCACCCATAGACTTGCATTGGCGAGACTCGGCCAATATACGCGTACAATCGCAGCATGCTGCGATTTCACTCGCACGTATAATACGGCCAAAAAAAATTGGATGATGGGAGCTTCCCCATAGCTTAACATTGGTCCAAGTGCTATGCGATTTTTTTCTCACATAGCACTCGTCCGGTAGTCTGACTCCGGCCTAACAGCTTCCAGAGGAGAGCAACGGTGGCCTACAGAGGAAAGCCACTGAGACAGTCTACAGATGAAAGCCACCATGACAGACTGCAGAGGAGAGACGATGTGATGGCCTACAGAGGAGAGCCAGTGTAACAGCTTCCAAAGGAGAGCCACGGTGGCCTACAGAAGAAGCCACTGAGACAGTCTACAGATGAGAGCCACCATGACAGACTGCAGAGGAGAGACAATGTGATGGCCTACAGAGGAGAGCCAGTGTAACAGCTTCCAAAGGAGAGCCACGGTTGCCTACAGAAGAAGCCACTGAGACAGTCTACAGAGGAGAGCCACCATGACAGACTGCAGAGGAGGGACAATGTGATGGCCTACAGAGGAGAGCCACTGAGACACCCTAAAAAGAAGAGTCATTGAGACAGTCTGCAGAGAAGAGCTACTGTGACACTCTATAAATGAGAGTCATTGAGACAATCTGCAGCAGAGAGCCATTAAGATAGCCAGCTGAAGAAAACCACTGTGACAGCTTACAGGTGAGTAATCAATTGTTTAGAATCATGGCCAGAGAAGAAGACTTCATCTCTCATTGGTGCAATTGTGGAAGAAGTTTGGTCCAGAGGGGGATGCAAACCAACAATGGGTTAAACAAACCCTATAGCAGTGATGGTGAACCTTTTAGAGACCGAGTGCCCAAACTGCAATCTAAAACCCACTTATTTATCGCAAAGTGCCAACACGGCAATTTAACCGGAATACTGAGGTTTTAGATTAGAAAAACAACTCCATACTGTATAATGGCCCCAGATGATGCTCCATACTGTATAATGGCCACACATGATGCTCCATACTGTATAATGGCCACACGTGATGCTGCATACTGTATAATGGCCACACGTGATGCTCCGTACTGTATAATGGCCACACGTGATGCTCCATACTGTATAATGGCCCCACATGATGCTCCATACTGTATAATGGCCCCACATGATGCTCCATACTGTAATAATGGCCCCACATGATGCTCCATACTGTATAATGGCCACTCGTGATGCTGCATACTGTATAATGGCCACACGTGATGCTCCGTACTGTATAATGGCCCCACATGATGCTCCATACTGTATAATGGCCACACGTGATGCTGCATACTGTATAATGGCCACACGTGATGCTCCATACTGTATAATGGCCTCACATGATGCTGCATACTGTATAATGGCCACACGTGATGCTCCATAATGTATAATGGCCACACGTGATGCTCCATACTGTATAATGGCCACACATGATCCTCCATACTGTATAATGGCCACGTATGCTCCATACTGAATAATGGCCCCACATGATGCTCCATACTGTATAATGGCTACACGTAATGCTCCATACTGTATAATGGCCCCACATGATGCATACTGAATAATGCCCCACATAATGATGCATACAGTATAATGGCCACACATAATGATGCATTCTGAATAATGGCCCATATGATGCTGCATGCAGTATAGTGGCCCAATATACTGCTGCATACAGTATAATGGCCCCACATGATGCTCCATACTGTATAATGGCCCCACATGATGCTCCATACTGTATACGGGCCCCACATGATCCTCCATACTGTATAGTGGCCACATATGATGCTCCATAGTGTATAATGGCCACATGATCCTCCATACTGTATAATGGCCACATGATGATGCATACAGTATAATGGCCCCACATTATGATGCATACAGTATAATGTGCCCACATAATGATGCATACAGTATAATGACCACACATGATGATGCATACAGTATAATGTGCCCACATAATGATGCATACAGTATAATGTGCCCACATAATGATGCATACAATTTAATGGCCCCACATAATGAGGCATACAGAATAATGGCCCCACATGATGATGCATACAGTATAATGTGCCCACATAATGAGGCATACTGAATAATGACCCCACATGATGATGCATACAGTATAATGGCCACACATGATGATGCATTCTGAATAATGGCCCCACATGATGATGCATACAGTATAATGTGCCCACATGATGATGCATACAGTATAATGGCCCCACATGATGATCCATACAGTATTGTGGCCCCATATACTGCTGCATACAGTATAATGGCCCCACATGATGCTCCATACTGAATAATGGCCTTGCATAATAATAAAAAAAAAAATACTCACCTCTGCCTGTTCCAACGCTGATCTCGTCTCTTCATCTATCAATCCTATCTGTGGGCACGCGCGCCATCTCGACAATAGCGCCGCCGCCACTCTCGTCAGCCCACGTGCCATCACAGTCCTGACCACACGCGATACCCCCGTCCTCAGCCCATGCGCAGACTGATGGAATGGCGCGAGGCCCGATGGGAGAGTGCAGAGGCCAGAGGAGAGTGGGCGCTGCGCAGGCTCTAGTGAAGAGGGTCCAGGAGATTACGAGCGGGCTGAGGAGAGTGATGGCGGAGCTAGTTTTGGGGAGATGGCACGCGTGCCATAGGTTCGCCACCACTGCCCTATAGGATGAATCAATCCTTATTGACAAATTCCTCTAATGGGCAAAAAAAAAATGTGTACTTGTGGACGCTGCAGCCCTGATAAAGTCAGTGATACGGAATTCAAAATGAATTAGTGCGGTTTATAGGGTTACAAAGATCGATAAGGGATAAATTCTCTGACTGGTAGGGCACTACTTTAATATCAGTATAGATAAGCAATATATACTCATCACCAGTGTTTTTAACAATTAGGACTCACTTCTAAATTGCCCACTTTTTAGAGACTGTGACAATGATACTATTATTATTTATTATACATATTTATATAGTTCCATCATATTGCACCGTGCTGTACAGATATTGTCATCTCAGTTGGGACTCACAGTTTAAATTCCCTATCATTACGTCTATGTGTGGGAGGAAACCCGAACAACCAGGAGGAAACTGACACAAACACGGGGAGAACATTCAGACTCCTTGCAGATGTTATCCTTGGTGAGATTTGAACCCAGGACCCCAGCGCTGAAAAGCAATAGTGCTGCTCTACTAACCATTTGTGCCATGTGTTCCTCATATTGAAGTGGAGCACGTAAATATGTTTTTGTGCAACTGTAATATGACACGGGTGGTAGCCGTCTGTGGCACCCTGGCACGTTACATGAAAGTGGGGGTCCTGGCTGGGTGTGTGGACTTATGCTGTGAGGGCCTTACACTTATGCGGGCAGCATGTAACCATTGTTGTGGGTTTGTCAGGACCAGATGTTACACAGTTCAATGAGGGAGACCACCATTCAAAAAAATGTAAAAAAAAATCTTTAGTGAACGGTAACTTGGTGACGGTTATATACAGGGGATACCGGCAGCACAGTTTTATGAACAATTCCTTTTCAACTTGAAGCATTCTCCACACAGTTTCCTTCCTTAGTAGTATTCTCCAGGGATCTCTATGTTCGCTGTTTCTCCCTACTTCACAAATACCTAGCTTTAATACTACAATCCTTGATCAACAAATGTCTTTTACTTGTTCTGCGGTTCCGTGTCCTTTTTCTACTACTGGCTCCCAAGAGATCCTGACTGGGACCCTTCAATAGTCCTACGTACTCAGTCCTGTTTAGGCCCATTACCTTCCAGTGTTAGAAGCTCGGGGTCACGTAACTAGGTGTCCTCTCCTAGAACCCGTTTCCGGAAGGCCACTTTGTCTCTCAGTCACTTGTCTTTCGGATCTCGCTATCCCTTCTCTTTGGTCTCCTCTCATTTAGGGTCACCCTCGAATGTGGCACTGTTCACCCTGGACCTCTTGGTCAGCTCACTCAGCACTCCAGGCCCTAGCTGATTCTCTGACAGGAAATTGTCACTTTCCCTATAACTCGGCCCTTCCCACTCTGGGCTAGCCCCAAGCATCAACTCTAACTGTTCCTACACATATGTTCCTGAACCTACACATACTACCAACATTGCTAAAATATCTAATGCACATCACAATTCACATTACATGTTACATTACATATCACATTACACAACATTGAAACTTGTTTCTTAAAGCATGTTCATATACTTATAAAATCACCATGAGTATTGTACTAAGCACCGAGTGTTACATTAAAGTTTGCATCCTCACCCATCTCTTGTAGACTGTGAGCCCTCGTGGGCAGGGTCCTCTCTCCTCCTGTACCAGTCGTGGCTTTTATTAAGATTACTGTACTTGTATTTATTATGTATACCCCTCCTCACATGTAAAGCGCCATGGAATAAATGGCACTATAATAATAAATAATAATAATAATTTGTGTCCATCTGCCATTCATTTGCGCTATCCCACACCTACATCTTACAGATAGGTAATGTATTTGTTAGAATACACCTATATGTTTTGGCTGTTCTCTGATACGTGGCCATATTAGTGTCACGCACTTGATGTATTGTCTGTATGGATGGTTGAGCGGATTGTGTGCCTTATCCATTATTTTCTGTACTGTACTGAATTACTACAGGACAAGAAATACACGGTGCACTTACAGATATATGCAAAGATCGGAAAGAGAACTTATAGAGTGAAATTCAAATATATTGGTTAAGTGACCATTGAGCTTGTCACATAAGCAAACAAATAAGCCGTCTGCTTCCTAAGTGACACCTTTTACGCAAATGGAGCCCAGAGCAGCATCAGCTTTCTCCGCCCTCACTTCGTCAATGAAAGAAAATCAGGGATTAGAAGGAAATGTGAATTAAACAGGGCAGCGTGCGGTGGCGAGCAGGCCCATCCACCAATCACACAAGTCCAGGTGTCATTTGCTGTATAACCAGCTACTTATTATCTGAGCCCAGGAAAGAACCTCTCACATAACAGAGTACATAACTCCCAGCAGTACACCGGGGGAGGTCCGTCTCACCTCTAGAGAATGAAGTCATTTAACTCTTTCGCTTACTGTATAATATTCACATTTTGCTGATTCTCAAGAAAAAAAGGTTTTTTATTTTTTTTTGCTAAAATATACAAAATTAAGTAAAATGTGTCATAAACCTTCTAACACAAAAAAGGGTGGAGAGCTATTAAAATTTTAATTTATTAGATTTTTATCTGTATTCTTTTTTTAAGAATCAACGCTCATGCAGCAGATTTGCTGAGAATATTTCTGAATCTGAAACATATTTGCAACTTTTATGCAGCAAAGTCTGCAGCATTCTGCACCAAATGTGCAATGTGTGCATTTACCGCAAGATAAGCTTAATGAGAGTCACTTTATCAGCCACTAAAGTACTAGCAGAGGGTAATCACCCTGCTTTTCCAGACCCTTGAATGGTATTATCCTAAAAATATATAAAAAATCTTGATTTCTCAACGCTGGCACATCAAATTAATGCTGAAATCATTGTTATTGTACTAGGATCTCAAAAGGCATACTATAAGGCTGGGATCACACATGCGAGAAACTCGCTCGATTCTCGTGTGAGTCTCTCGCATGAACACCAGACGCTGCCGCTGGCACTCGGACCGAAGCGTGCGGCTGCATGTATTTCTATGCAGCCGCACTCTCCGGTCCGAGTGCCGGCAGTAGTGCCTGGTGTTCATGCGAGAGACTCACACTAGAATCGAGCGAGTTTCTCGCATGTGTGATCCCGGCCTTAGTTTCAGTGGTAAAATTATCCTACTGAATCTGTTAACAGGATCAACCCTCCTAAGTCGTCTATATGGGCACAAAAGTCATAGGAAACTGAATAATACGATAACCTGATATCTGCGATCCAATGTCTTACTCCAGAGAAATCCACTTCGTAAATGAGCTGTTCCAGGCTATGGGCCGGACACTGATCTGCATGAGAATCTGCCTCCAGAGATTATTTTAAAGGCGTTACCAGTGTGATGTGTGATGGCCGCTCTCTGCTCTCCTGATCTCACACACCGTCCTGCTATCTAAGTCTCGTGCAGTGAGCGGCAGTTTCCATCATTGCTGGATCTCAAAATCACACGTGGTTTACAGCGTGACTCCAGCTATAACACAAACGTCTATAGCGCACTCAGTTGTTTAGCGCTTATATCTAAGGGGAATATAAGGTGTCATTGCTATCTACCTGTCATGATTTCTACCGGGGGCATGTGTCCCTGACGCGCGTTTCACCGGTATACCGGCTTTTCCTATAAGCGCTAACCAACTGAGTGCGCTATATACGTTTCTGAAATGTGTTATTATAGCTGTAAAGTCACGCAGTAAACCACGTGTGATTTTGAGATCCAGCAATGGTGGAAACTGCCGCTCACTGCACGAGACTCAGATAGCAGGATGGTGTGTATAATTTCATTACCGCCGCCGATGTGAGCGACGCTGGCTAGAGATCAAGCTAGCGCGGCTGTATAAGCTGACACGTGCTGTTCCACTCATTGTGAGCGTTGTAACGCTTTGCCACTGCAGGACATATTAGTGTTACGACTCTCACAGTAATCAGGATGTATATTGTCTATTTATATAACTCCTCATTGGGCAAATTGCAATACAATTAAGTGCAATAGGAGAGCAGGGTGATTGTTACAAAACTAAAGAATGGTATTCACTGATATAATAATAACACAATTTATGATCAATTGTGTGGAATAATGGATGGTTGCTAAAAATCTTAAACGCACCATATAAAATGTGATGTACAGTACAGACCAAAAGTTTGGACACACCTTCTCATTCAAAGAATTTTCTGTATTTTCATGGCTATGAAAATTGTAGAATCACACTGAAGGCATCAAAACTATGAAGTAACACATGTGGAATTATACATTACACTTTACAAAAAAGTGTGAAACAACTGAAAATATGTCTTATATTCTAGGTTCTTCAAAGTAGCCACCTTTTGCTTTGATTACTGCTTTGCACGCTGAAAAGGTGAACGGATGGACTCTACATGCCTGGTTCCCACCGTGAAGCATGGAGGAGGAGGTGTGATGGTGTGGGGGTGCTTTGCTGGTGACACTGTTGGGGATTTATTCAAAATTGAAGGCATACTGAACCAGCATGGCTACCACAGCATCTTGCAGCGGCATGCTATTCCATCCGGTTTGCGTTTAGTTGGACCATCATTTATTTTTCAACAGGACAATGACCCCAAACCCACCTCCAGGCTGTATAAGGGCTATTTGACCAAGAAGGAGAGTGTTGGGGTGCTATGCCAGATGACCTGGCCTCCACAGTCAACAGACCTGAACCCAATCGAGATGGTTTGGGGTGAGCTGGACCGCTCACCGCTTCAATTTTGAATAATCCCCAACAGTGTCACCAGCAAAGCACCCCCACACCATCACACCACCTCCTCCATGCTTCACGGTGGGAACCAGGCATGTAGAGTCCATCCGTTCACCTTTTCTGTGTGCAAAGCAGTAATCAATGCAAAAGGTGGCTACTTTGAAGAACCTAGAATATAAGACATATTTTCAGTTGTTTCACACTTTTTTGTAAAGTGTAATGTATAATTCCACATGTGTTAATTCATAGTTTTGATGCCTTCAGTGTGATTCTACAATTTTCATAGTCATTAAAATACAGAAAAATTTTTGAATGAGAAGGTGTGTCCAAACTTTTGGTCTGTACTGTACATATTTTTGTGTGAACACTGGATCTCTCTATGAATTAACATCCTTTATATTAGTGGGATTAGTGGTGAGCTCTACAAAGAGGGTATATTGATTATGGTCAATGAACAATATGACTTATAATCTCCTGTCGTTTATGTAATTTTTTAGGGAGCTTTTTTCAACCAATAACTTAAAGAGACAATGGTTGTAATCCCTTTAAATTTAATACAATAATTTTTTCTTGCTATTCTGGGGATTAGTGGGTCATATTTGACCCAATATACATGTATGATGTATGTATTTGATCTTATCAAAAATTATTATTTTTTAATAGCGAAGTAAAAGTTAATTTTTAGTTCCACATATCTTTTCTCTTTCTCTCTTGATTGTAACTGTTGCGGTGTTGTACACCTATGTGTATGTACATTTCTCAGCGGTGCTGTGTCGCCCTCTAGTGTTGAACTATTTCCACTACACATCCTCTCTTCTTTCACTTTGCCCAGGGGCTAATTGGAACTCAGATAAAGAGGAGTTACAGGCTTTCCTGTTGGACTGTCAGAATGAGCTCACTGACGGATTCTCAGGTATAGAGGTCGGCCACTTTCTGTTGTTAGTGCAGCTTTCCTCACACACTAAGCAGCACTTCTGTCCATACAATGGCTGCTGGTGGAGGATCTTGTGACCAGACCTGTCCATCACTTCCTCCAATTGTACAGCAACTCACACAGGAAGACTACTATTCTATTGGAGGAGGCTGATCGACAGGTCTGGTCAGATGCTCCTCTACTAGCAGCCATCTCCTAGAAAACAAAAGGTTCAGTCGTCAAAAATTGGACATACCAGATCCTTCTGTCCCTGACATCATCTATCAGGAAAGTTCCCTAGTTACACTTTTGGTCTCTGCCCACGATAACGGTGGTTTTTAGCCAACATTAGTCCAATGTGTATGGGATCCTATAGGTCTGTTTGCCCTTAGTTTACATGCTCTTGAATTACATTAGTGGATGTCAATTAGTGTCAGAGTGGGTTCCTTTGGTTCAAAAATATCTGCGCATTGGGAAAATATCCACGCATCTTCACTGAACTTGTGCACATTATGCAAATTGCATTGTAATTAGTGATGGGGTTTCCCCGAGCATGCTTGGGTGTCCTCCGAGTGTTTGGGCATGCTCAGAGATTTAGTTTTTGTCGCCGCAGCTGCATGATTTGCGGCTGCTAGACAGCCTGAATATTCATGACTTTATAATG
This sequence comes from Oophaga pumilio, assembly GCA_009801035.1. Lineage (NCBI taxonomy): Eukaryota > Metazoa > Chordata > Amphibia > Anura > Dendrobatidae > Oophaga > Oophaga pumilio. The sequence continues at coordinate 9,813 of VIAB01041299.1, forward strand.
AGCGGTACCACCTGACCGCTGAACACTGGCGCCGGAGACCGTGGGAGAAGAGCAGGGGCTGCAGAGACCGCGCCGGCGGAGGGGTGAATATATAGAACAGCTGCGCTCAGCCTTCCCCCTGTATATGACTCGAGTGTAAGCCGAGAGGGGGACTTTCAGCCCTAAAAAATGGGCTGAAAATCTCTGCTTATACTCAAGTATATACGGTATTTAAATGTACGGTGAGCACCTTGAATCTCCAGGTGCTTCACAGAAGTTTATAACATGAAAATAAGAAAAATCACATTTTCTCCACAAAAATGTTATTTTGGCCCCAAATTTTGTATTTTCATAAGTGTAACAGGAGAAATTGCACCATACAATTTGTTGCGCAAGTTCCCTGAGTACGCCAATACCCGATATGTGGGGGAGTACTACTTTTGAGTCACAGTGCAAAGCTCAGAAGGGAAGAAGCACCATATCGGAGTTCAGATTTTGCTGGAATGGTTTGAGGGTACCATATCACATTGGCAGAGCCCCTGAGGTGCCAGAACAAAAGAAATTCCCCATATGTGTACTCATTTTACAAACTACACTCCCACTGAATTCATCTAGGGGTGCAGTGATCTTATTGACAGCACATATGCCTCAAAGAATTTTATACAATTGAGCGGTGAAGAAAAACTAAATTACATTTTTACCACTAAAATGTTGTTTTAGCTCCAAGTTTTTAATTTTTTTTAAGGGCTAATAGGAATTTTTACAACTGAGATCCATTTTTTTCTGAGTGCGCCAATACCCTCCATGTAATTGGAAAATATTTTTCAGGCACAGTGCAAAGCTCAGAAGGCAAGAAGCGTCATACTATAGTGAAGATTTTACTGCTTTGGACGCAAATCCAGCTGAAGTAGGGGTTGACATCAGCGGGCCCTCACCCGCCAGTCCCAGTCGCAGCGGCCACCACTGCCACTGCGATCGATACGCCCCTGCCACAATTTATTAAAGTAGGATCTGTGTTTTAAAAGCCAAGTAGTGCTCTTTCCCATTAGATACTTACCGTGTGCTCGAACAGTAGTGTACAACCACATATGGGGTGCTGCCACGTTTGGTAAAAATTGTATAACAAATTATGGGGTCCATTGTTTCCTATTACCCCTCGCGTAAATTATAAATTTAGTGCTAAAACAGTATTTTAGTGAAAAAATTAAATTTTTTGTTTTCACATCTAAATGTTATAAAGTTTTGTGAATCACCTGTAGGTTAAAAATCTCAATAGCAAACGAGAAAAGAAATGGGCCATATAGCCCTAGCCAGCTCACCGACAGCCACAGGCGCTTGGAACGCCGTCTTGACTGGACATGGAGCAAACAGAAGAAACTGTATGATGTCTGTCTTTATATGTATGAACTTGATCTGCTAGGACCTTAATGATTGAATCATGTGATGTATACCTTTAATTCGATTGGTCCATATGCACTATAAGACTGACATATCAACAGAGGTAAATCAGCTGGGACAAAGATCTTTTAGATCAAAACGCGTTGCTGGAACCTCTTATGCTCTAAGCTACCTCCACTCATTATGAGGATTTTTTATAATTGATTGTATTTTGAATAAAAAGTTTGAAATGTTTAAGGAGCTGGAACAACCTTTTTTTTTTTCTTCTGTAAAAATCTCAATACACCCCTTGATTAATTCCTCATGGGGTCTAGTTTCCAAAATGGTGTCGCTTTGTGGGGGTTTCTGCTGTTTTGGCATGTCAGGGGCTTTGCAAATGCAACAAAGCATTCACAATCTATTCCAGACAAATTTACGCTCCAAAAATAAAATAGCTAAGGAAAGGTACTGGACAATCTCTTTAATTATTCACTTGTGTTTGTTATTTTACATTAGTTTAACATGTATTTATATTGCAGAGCATTTATGTGCATTGCCTCTGGATATATATGGGTGGGGGTTGTTAGTTTATCCAGGTAGAGGATGTTAATATTTACACAACTTAAATATACAGCTTGCATTGTAATTATGACTCCTTATATAAGTCAAAAAGTAAGGTAGGCTGGGCAGATTTGGCAGAAAAATAGGTTGGTTGCCAGAGCCAGACTGGGACAAAAAAGCTGCCCTGCCACACAAACCCCACCAGGCCACATACTATAACATTCATCAGCTCCGATCAGTGAATTTTGCTTTACTTTGTCGTGCCCCTCACTCTCCTAAAAGGAGATATTTGAAGAGCCACATGTGAGTGCCGCCACAGTGCGTATGATCGACCACAGCTGCATTTACATGGTGCTCAACAGAGCTCCAATTTTCAGGATCATAGGGGTCCCAGCAATCGGATTTCCAGCAATTGGAAAGTTATCCCCTATCCAGAGAAGAGTGGATTACTTGGGATAATCCATTTAAACAGCTTTTCCAATATCTAATTTTTATTTGGCCATAGTAATGTTGAAAATACCAAACCATTATTGACCCTCCCTAAGTCCAATGTCTTCGACAAGACAGGAGAAGTGGTACTGTGCAGTGCATACAGGGCCGGCTCCAGTTTTTTGTGGGCCCCAGGTAAAAAAGTCTCAGTGGACCCCTTTCTTTTACACATACCACAATTCATAATACACAGATACAGCACAGAAATCTAGGGATAGTACAATGCCAAAGATTTCACTTGTACTTGGCCGCATTCATGCGTCCTTCAATTGCAACCAGTCGTCCTGTCCCTGCAACTGAAAAACACCCCCATTGTAATGACATTGATAGTGTCACTGGCGCAACCTAGGGGCGCTATCAGGGGGCATGTGAACGAGTGCAGGGAGTGGAGGAACAAGTCACACAGTGCGCAAGGACCCTAGACTAAGCAGTAAGCACAGGACCTGGAACTAAGCAGTCACGTGACTGGGGGGCGAAGTAACCACGCGTGAGGACAGGGAAGGCAGCTGAATGCAGGGCACAGAAAGTTATTGTAGTCAAAGGATAGCCGAGGGTCAAAGCCAAACAACAGCGTGGTATCAAGGGATAAGACAGAGAGTAACCGGAGATGAGCTGAGGGTCAAATAACCAGGATGGACAAGGCAGTACAAAGCAGGATACAGAGACAAAGTCAGGGGACAAACCGGGTCATACACAGAAAAGCACACACGCACAGAGGCACAGCGCTTATGGACGAGTAACCTGGGTCAGCAACCACAAACTGGGTATACGGAAGTATCACCGACACCAAATCCAGGAACTGCCAACATTAAATAGCTGCCCCAGAACCAAAGAGAGGCGAATTAGAATTAACCCTGACCTGGCTATTGAATGCAAACTCTGCTACAGGCAAGGCATCGGACCAGTCCTCTTGCCTGGAAGTGGTCTCAGGATGGTATGCAGACGAAAAGGACAACTCAATACCCAACCTTTTACAAAATGCCCTCCAAAACCTGGACACAAACTGCACACCACGGTCAGACACCACATTCAAGGGCACACCATGCAAACAAACCACATGTTGAATGAACAACCTAGACAAGGTCTCAGCAGAGGGTAGTGCCACTAAGGGTACAAAGTGTGCTTGCTTTGTAAACCTGTCCACCACCACCAAGATGACAGTATTACCCTTGTAAGGAGGAAGATTGGTGATAAAATCCACAGACAAATGTGTCCATGGTCTATCAGGAATTGGCAAAGGTACCAATTCCCCGGCCGGCCTGTTATGAGAGCACAAACTTCACAGGCAGACACAAACTTCTTCACATCAGACGTAAGCGAGGCACACCAAAAAACCCTTGCGATTGCCCCACGAGTAGCCGAAATCCCAGGATGTCCACTCAGCGCCAACTCATGGAACTGCTGGAGGACCCTGAGTCGAAATTGAAAGAAACAAACAATTTTCCCACCGGCTTAGATGGGGGAGCCTGAGACTGGGCTTCCCAAATCTCGCGTTCCAAGCCTGCAGACACATCAGTCACCACCACCCCGGGTTGAAGAATTGAGGATGGAGGCTCAGGGGGAGACACTGGATCCAGACCTCGAAACAAGGCATAGGCCTTCACATTCTTGGATCCTGGATGAAAAGTGATCGAGAACTGGAACCGAGAAAAAAAAAGTGACCATCTAGCTTTCCTAGGGGTCAACCTTTTAGCAGACTCAATATACGCCAGGTTCTTGTGATCAGTAACTACAGTAATGGGATGAACCGCCCCCTCCAAAAAATGCCTCCATTCTTCAAAGGTCAACTTAACCGCAAGATGTTCCCGATTACCCACGTCATAATTTCTTTCTGCCAGGGAGAACATTTTGAAGAAGGCACATGGTCTTAGATTGGTCAAAGTGGCGGGCCCCTGGGACAACACCCCCCCACCCTCATCTCCGAGGCGTCAACCTCCACAACAAAGGGTTCAGATGGATCAGGTTGAACCAGAACCAGGGCAGTCATAAAGCATTTTTTCAGAGTGAGAAACGCTGTTACCGCTGAGGCAGACCAGTTCTTAACATCAGCCACCTTCTGCGTCAAATCAGTGAGGGGCTTGACCACCTGAGAGAACCCTTTAATAAACCTCCGGTAATGATTGGTAAATCCCAAGAAACGCTGAAGGCCCTTACGGTCCTGGGTCTGCACCCAATCCACAATTGCCTGCACCTTTTTCGGATCCATACGAAACCCCTCACTAGAGACAATGAGCCCCAAGAAAGGCAATTCCTGGACAAAAAACGAGCATTTCTCCAGCGTAGTGACAAGTTGGTTCTCCCTTAGTCTTTGAAGAACCGCCCGAAGGTGATCAATATGTGCCTGCTTATCAAATGAATAAACCAGAATGTCATCTAAGTATATAACCACAAACCGCCCAACAAAATCATAATTGATAACGTTTTGGAAAACTGCAGGGCCATTGGTCAAACCAAATGGCATAACTAAGTTTTATAATAGCCCTTCTGAGGTGAGAAATGCCGATTTCCACTCATCCCTGTCCCGCACCCGGATAAGGCTATATGCCCACCGCAAGTCTAGTTTTGAAAACCATTTAGCCCTGGATAATTGATTACACAAATCGGGAATGAGTGGGAGGGGATGTGTTTCTTATAGTCATCTTATTTAGTTCCCGAAAGTCAAGGCATGGGCGGAGACCACCGTCTTTTTTGTTTACAAAAAAGAAACCAGCAGCAACAGGAGACACCAAAGGGCCGATATGCCCTGTGCGGAGACTCTCAGATATGTACTCCTTCATGGCGACCCGCTCCGGACCAGAAAGGTTAAACAATTGGGCCTTAGGCAATTTAGCCCCAGGAATCGGGTCAATGGCACAATTAAAAGGGTGGTGCGGTGGTAACCCCTCGGCCTGACTTTCGGAGAACACATCCTTGAAGTCCTTCAGATACTCCGGAATACCCTCCAGACCGACAGACGACACAGACACAGAATTCAGACATTTTTTTACACAGTTGGATCCCCATTTAACAAGCTCCTGGGCCTCCCAGTCAATGACTGGATTATGACACTGTAGCCAAGGAAACCCCAAAACCAAACTTGCAGGGAGGTTGTCCAGAACGAAACAGGCTATATGCTCCAGATGAACAGACCCCACCTTAAGGACAAATTCTTTAGTAATGGAACGGATCCCATCCTTGGTGAACGAGTTAGAGTCAAGGGCCACCACCCTCATGGGGCTGTCCAACCTGACTGTCCCTATCTCACATTGGGCCACCAACCTCGAGTCAATCAAGTTTACTGAAGACCTGCCATCCACAAAAGCAGAAGGGGAAAAAAAACAATTGTCACACCAACTTCCACTTTTAACAATAGTTTGAAGGCTGAGGAAAAAAGTACCTGTGGGTCAGGGTAACCTCAGCAGTTACCCAGACCTAGTCGTTTCCGGAGACCTGGGAATCCGGGGGGCAGAAAGGGCAGTCCTTTATCCATTGACATGGCTCTCCACAATAGCAGCAGTTTTTTTCTCTCTTTGACGTCTCCTCTCCTTTTCCTTCATGGAGACTGCCCCCACCACCATGGGCTCAACCGACGACGAAGGCTCCGGTTTTACTGGCAACAAAGGAGCTTCTCGTTGCACAACACTTCTCTCCCTCAGTCTGCAGTCCATACGGATGGTCTGGGTCATGACCTCCTCCAGAGAATCGGTGCGGTGGGTGCAGGGCCAAGGCATCTTTTAAATGCTCAGAGTGACCCCTTCGGAGAAGCCCCCTGAGTGCCGAGTCATTCCAGGAAACCTCTGGTGCCCATCACCTGTACTCAGAACAGTACCACTCAGCAGAGCGCTTTCCCTGTGTAAGACTCATAATCGTGTCCTCTACCAATCTCACTCTATCAGGTTCATCATAAATTAGACCCAAGTCCTCGAAGAACCGATCAGCAGACATTCTCTCAGTGAAGGTAGGGGATAGGGAGAAAGCCTAGGATTGCGGCCACTCACGCAACAGAGAAATAACTATCCCCACCCTTTGGCTCTCATCACCCGAGGATTGGGGACGCAGGGAAAAAAGTAATTTACAACTCTCCTTAAATACCCGGAATTTTCTCTTATCCCCAGAAAAGGTATAGGAAGTTTGACAAAAGGCTCAGGAGAGGATAAGGAAATGTCAAACACAGTACACTCCACATTGCCAGACGAAGAAGAAGCACCCTGAACAATATTAACTGTATCTGCCAACTCCCTCTATACCTGTTGGTGTGAAGCAACCAAAGCTCTTTGCTCTACTGACAGATTCTGCATCATTTTGGTCAGGTTAGATACTTAATCTGACAGAGAACGCAGCGGGTCCATAAAAAACACACAGAACCCCCTAAAAATTGTATGGGTCATTGATAATATAATGACACCGATGGTGTCACTGGCGCAGCCTAAGGGCGCTATCAGGGGGCACGTGAATGAGCGCAAGGAGTGAAGGAACGAGGCACTCAGTGCGCAAGGACCTGAGACTAAGCAGTGAGCACAGGACCTGGAACTAAGCAGTCATGTGACCAGGGGGCGGAGTAATCGCGCATGAAGACAGGGAAGGCAGCTGAATGCAGGGCACAGAAAGTTATCGTAGTCAAAGGATAGCCGAGGGTCAAAAGCCAAATGAGAGCGTGGTATAAAGGGATAAGACAGAGAGTAACCGGAGACAAGCCGAGGGTCAAATAACCAGGATGGACAAGGCAGTACAAAGCAGGACATAAAGTCAGAGGACAAGCCGAGTCATACACAGAAAAGCACACACACAGAGGCACAAGGTTTACGGGTGAGCAACCTGGGTCAGCAATCACAAACTGAGTATACGGAAGTATCACCGACACCAAATCCAGGAACTGCCAACATTAAATAGCCACCCCAGAACCAAAGAGAGGGGAACTAGAATTAACCCTGATCTGACCAGAATGGAGGCGGAACCATCCTGTCCAGAGTCATGACACTCATAGCATGATGCTGCCACCACAGTGTTTCACTGTTGGGATTGTATTTGGCAGGTGATGAGCAGTGCCTGGTTTTCTCCACACATACCACTTAGAATTATCACCAAATAGTTCTATCTTTGTCTCATTAGACCAGAGAATCGTATTTCTCATAGTCTGGGAGTCCTTAATGTGTTTTATGGCAAACTGTATGCAGGCTTTCATATGTCTGGCACTGAGGAGAGGCTTCCATTGGGCCACTCTGCCATAAAGGCCAGACTGGTGGAGGGCTGCAGTGATAGTTGACTTTGTGGAACTTTCTCCCATCACCATACTGCATCTCTGGAGCTCAGCCACAGTGATCTTGGGGGTCTTCTTTACCTCTCTCACCAAGGCTCTTCTCCGACAATTGCTCAGTTTGGCTGGATGGCCAGGTATAGGAAGACTTCTGGTGGTCCCAAACTTCTTCCATTTAAGGATTATGGAGACCACTGTGTTCTTAGGAACCTTGAGTACTGCAGAAATTATTTTTTAACCTTGGCCAGATGTGTGCCTTGCCACAATTCTGTCTCTGAGCTTCTTGGCCAGTTCCTTTGACCTCATGATTCTCATTTGGTGTGACATGCACTGTGAGCTATGAGGTCTTATATAGACAGGTGTGTGCCTTTTCAAATCAAGTCCTATCAGTTTAATTAAACACAGCTGGACTCCAATGAAGGAGTAGAACCATCTCAAGGAGGATTACAAGGAAATGAACAGCATGTGACTTAAATATGAGTGTCGAGAAAAGGGTCTGAGTACTTATGACCATGTGATATTTCAGTTTTTCTTTTTTAATAAATTTGCAAAAAAATTTACTTTTCTGGTTTTTTTTCAGTCAAGATGGGGTGCAGAGTGTACATTAATGAGAAAAAAATGAACTTTTTTGAATTTACCAAATGGCTGTAATGAAACAAAGAGTGAAAAATTTAAAGGGGTCTGAATACTTTCCGTACCCACTGTACATTATATAGGTGATACTGTGACTGGTATGTATCGTCGCAGTATCATCTATGCAACATATATACAGCAGTAACACCCATATATTGTATTGATAGCAGTCAGAATATCACCTATATAATGTATATATAGCAGAATCGTAGTATCACGTATATGATGTATATACAGCAGTCTATATACATTATGTAGGGGATACTGTGACTGTTGTAAATACAATATATAGGTGAAACTACTGTATATATGTTACATAAGTGATGCTGGGACTATCCACACCAGTCACAGTATCACCTATGTAACATGTATAATGTATATAGACTGTGACTCTGCTGTATATACATTACATAGGTGATACTGGTTTAACACCAAATCTATAGTGGAAGATGCCACCCATAGATAAGAAGTGAGGAGAGAGATTACCATATAAAATTTAATCTTTATTAATATGCAATATTAAAACCATTTCAAACAATAAAACATTTGAGAGAGTAAGGGAGACTCCAAAAGAAAAGGGAGAACAAGATGCCAACGTGATACACCACAGTAAAATATGCACCATTCACAATTCACAATCCACTAGTAGTGACAGCTGGAAATGAATTAAGGAACATGAAAATTCTCAATGATAACAAACACTATATAAATAGCAAAGCACTTATATAAATAAATCAAGGAGCATTGTATTGTGCTTCCTGTATATTAAAGTGCATTTAGTGCCAGTATATGGTTATTCAGAATCCTCTAAACAATGTGAATCTTCCCCATGAAAGTTTGCTGAGAGAGAAAAGAGAGGAGGTGCTGCGGTAGTGAACAGAGTACGGTATATCCAAGATAGGATTTTCTCCAGACCAGACGCCACTGGATCGTCACACATGCACATCCCCTTGCCAGCGATTCCATTTATTGGTGCCTAGGTATGTGAAAAAGATGCACATTGTTGTTTACGCCTTAAGGCTGATTGCTTTATGAAAATCCAATCTTGGATATACTCTGTTCACTACCGCAGCACCTCCTCTCTTTCCTCTCTCAGCAAACTTTCATGGGGAAGATTCACATTGTTTAGAGGATTCTGAATAACCATATACTGGAACTAAATGCACTTTAATATACTGGAAGCACAATGCTCCTTGATTTATTTATATAAGTGCTTTGCTATTTATATAGTGTTTGTTATCATTGGGAATTTTCATGTTCCTTAATTCATTTCCAGCTGTCATTAGTGGATTGTGAATTGTGAATGGTGCATATTTTACTGTGGTGTATCACGTTGGCATCTTGTTCTCCCTTTTCTTTTGGAGTCTCCCTTACTCTCTCAAATGTTTTATTGTTTGAAATGGTTTTAATATTGCATATTAATAAAGATTAAATATTATATGGTAATCTCTCTCCTCACTTCTTATCTATGGGTGGCACCTTCCACTATAGATTTGGTGTTAAAATAGTAATTTGAAGTGTCCCCCGCCTTCCTTATATAGGACTATGGGAATAATAGGTGATACTGTGACTGGTGTGTATAGTCGCAGTATCACCTATGTAACATATATACAGCAGTATCAGCAATATATTGTAGTTATAACAGTCACAGTTTCCCCTATATAATGTATATAGACTGCTGTAAATGCATTGTAAAGTGTTGTTGCTGATGTCTCTGACCTGAGTTCCTGATGTCTCCACCCCAAGTCCCTTATTGGCTCACCCTGTGATCTCCTGATTGAGCACCCTACTTAAACCTGGCACTGCACTTCCTTCATTGCAAAATTATTGAGCTCCCAGCCTTTAATCCCAGCCTTTAGTGTAGCTTCTTCCCACCTCCTGCTTAACCTCAAGATCCTATTGCTGCTCCGTGTACCGACCTCTGGCTATATTCTGACTACGTTACCTGCTTATCCTCCCAACTATACTGCTGCTCCGTGTACCGACCTCTGGCTATATCCTGACTATGATTCCCGCTTATCCTCAAGATCTTACTTCTGTTCTGTGTACCAACCTCTGGCTATATCCTGACTACGATTCCTGCTTATTCTTCCAATTACACTGCTGCTCCATGTCCCATCCTCTGCCTATATCCCGACAACACTACCTGCCGGTGCTGCCCCTAGTGGTTGCAATATCACTACTCCAACTCAGGTTATGAGGAACTTAAATACTGTTTGGGGACCAGAAGGAGGAGCATGCTATATTACTTTATGGTGATAAGTGGGGAGCATCATTTATTTAGGGTCCAATTAGGGACATTATAACCAGTGTAATATAATTTACTTTTTAGGAAACTGTTTTCCACAGAGAAAACAAAAGCTGGGTCCTGTTACTGTGCAGGGCGGCCGTACGTGGCTTTTTTCTTCATCTGACGTAGTGTAGAAGTAGGGGAAAAAGTGGGAATGTGCTCTGGATGCGATCAGCTATTGATGACTGTTATTTTTTGCAGAGTCCTGTCTGGAAGAATTGATGACAGTCTGTGCTGGATGAAGAAGAAAAACGAAGATAAAGAACTTGAACTACAGATGTCACTGGTGAGTCAGTGTATTACATGTAATAGCACACTATATACTGTGTACAGTGCTTCTGTGTATAATGTTACTAGTGATCACTGTGTTACATGTACACTGAAACTATATACAGAGCTCCTGTGTATAGTATCACTGGTGATCACTGTATTACCTGTACACTATATACAGAGCTCCTGTGTATAATGTAAATAGTGATCATTGTATTACCTGTACACTATATACAGAACTCCTGTGTATAATGTCACTGGTGGTCACTGTATTACCTGTACACTGACACTATACACTTTATACTATTTACAGAGCTCTTTTGTATAATGTCACTGGTGGTAATAACAGTGTTGTTAGTATTGTGGTTTGTATTCATAATCAGTATTGTAGTATTCGGTCACTATGTGGTGGTAATTTGTGGTCTGGTCATGGTGGGGCGGTATTTATCCCCTGTATGTGGTATTATTCTGTCACTATGTGGTGGTAATTTGTGATCTGGTCACAGTGTGGCGGTATGTGTCCCTTGTATGTGGTATTATTCAGTCACTGTGTGGTGGTAATATATGGTCTGGTCACGGTGTGGTGGTAGATGTCCCTTGTATGTGGTATTATTCGGTCACTATGTGATGGAATATGTTGTCTAGTTATGGTGTGGCAGTATTTCTCCTTGAATGTGGCATTATTTGGTTGCTATATACTGATAATATGTGGTATTATTTGGTCACTATGTGGTCTGATCATGGTGTGGTGGTATTTCTTTCCTGTATGTGGTATTATTGGTCTTGGTATAGTGGATTATGTTGTGTATGGCTGTCATTTGTTCTCTCTGATATTAATTAGGAGAAGATTCTTTTTTTCCATTAGAAATTAAATACTTGGAACACAGCGGCAGAGATGCACTTACAGGGGTTCTTTGGTAAAAAAAAAAAGTAATCACCTCTCCACAGGATAAGTGATGACATATTGATTGGGTCCAAGCAGTCAGACCACCACCAATCGGCAGAATGAATGTAGAGCTTTTATCCCCATTAGACTGGAGCGACATGTTTGACTTGACCACTGCTCCGTTAATTCACTCTGTGGCTGCGAGCACTGCACTTGTTTTTTCTGAAAGCCCCAAGGAGAATGAATGGAGCTGCGGTCAGACATCCCACCTGCCGCTGCA
>VIAB01041301.1:0-11437 GCA_009801035.1 Oophaga pumilio
ATTGTACAGGAGGAGGAGGAGGTGAGCTGTGACATCACCTATTAAGAACAGTGGATACTGAGTTATCTACTTTTTGCGTCATGCACTGTATATAGAGGTGTTACCTTTCATTGGACTTTTGAAACTGTTGATCAGTCTTCTCTACAAAACAAAAAGTTTGCTTCCACACTAAGGGTTCTAGACGGTGAGATATTTTTTAATAAATACACAGTGATAGGACAAATAATAAAAAGTTTATCAAATATTCATTTAACATAAAAAAAACTAATTGAAACAATAGATGATTTTCTGTTGATGCTTTCCCTTTATGAGCTCTGTTTGGCTTTTGACCAAGTGTTGGGCAGCCAGTCCTCAGTACCAGTGGTCGATCTCTCCAACTGTTTTGACACTATGTCCATGAAACTCTGCCCATGAAACTCTGCCCAGGATACTCTGCCCATGGTCCTCTGTCCATGGTCCTCTGCCCAGGATACTCTGCCCATGAAACTCTGCCCAGGATACTCTGTCCATGGTCCTCAGTCCATGATACTTTGCCCATGATTCTCTGTCCATGGTGCTCTGTACATGATACTCTGCCCCCCATGATGCTCTGCCCATGGTCCTCAGTCCATGATACTCTGCCCATGATTCTCTGTCCATGGTACTGTGTACATGATACTCTGCCCCCCATGATACTCAGTCCATGGTCCTCTGCCCATGGTAGTCTGCTCATTGTACTGTGTCAATGGTACTCTGCCCATGGTCCGCTGTCCATGATACTCTGCCCATGATACTCTGTCCATGGTACTCTGCCCATGGTCCTCTGTCTATGGTACTATGCCCATGGTCCGAAGTCCATGGTCCTCTGCCCATGATACTCTGTCCATGGTCCTCTGCCCATGGTCCTCTGTCCATGGTCCTCTGCCCATGGTTCCCCTAGATCACTGACTCCATACGAGGCTCACAGCCCTCTGACTTGGCTCTTATGGCCCTACATTAGTAGCATACACTGGGGACTCACCACAAATTCTTCTTTGACCATACCTTGATCTGGAGTGTTTGGGTGGTTGTAGTATTAGTGGAGTATCAGAGGTAGACATGAAAAACAGAGGGCCGCGAGCAGGACCATTATAAGGGGCCCTGTACAGTAACATTAGCATGTGGAGTTTAGTGCATGCCTCCACTTAATTGCTGCTTTGTATAGTTGTGATTTATAAAGTAGTTGTACCCATTAGTCACATGACCGCATTGGCCAATCACGTAGGTGCTGTACGCGCACTTTGTCACATGACTGATAGAAGTGGCGCCACTCAGCATGATACATCCCTGCGTATTGTTTTCTGATTTACAGTATAGTAGTGGTTTTATCAACCTACAGATAAGTGTTTTTCTTTTAAATACATTGAGAACTCAAGTTAATCATGGAAAATCCCTTTAATTTTGGGGCCAACAAACCCATCATCACTTCATAAACTCCAACTGACCTGGATTTGTCGGAACGGTCCTGACTTTTTTGGAAACAGTCCTGGAAAATTTGTATCAAAAAGGCAGATTTTGCACACGCCCTACCCCCCATCGGTCTTTCCAGGTAGAATTTGTCTTGGTCCTGTTAGGGACTGGGGTCTGGACTAAATCTCCTTGAAATTGCCAATCAGCGTTGATAACTATGTGAATGCTGGATTATTATTGGCGCTGTGCAGCATCGGGCTATTTACACTCATTATGTTATCTCCGGATTATAATTGTCAGACAGAAATAAAACCGTTCAGGAAACAAGTTAAGGATGTGTGTTATGGAGCCGTTTCCTCCTCGGCAGATGCCCGGGGATCGAGGCTGGATGCGTCTTTGTGCCAGTTCCCGTGTTAAGATTTGTCCTTGAAAGCCCTGAGAACTTGTAAGAAGCTTAAAAAGGAGTCTTCCACCCTGCTACTAGCATGAAAGAGTTAATGTGAAGTAATGGCGCAGTGGCGGTGTCTCGGAGCGGCGTATGGTCAGTGCCATAAGCGTCCTGGAGTTGCTTTTCTGAGGACATAAAATGAAATGTGTTTTATCACAAGTAGAGCAGACAGAAAAAGAGAAATGCCTGCACCGTAGCTAGCTAGCACATGGGGGTGAGTAACACTAGATATTATAGATGTTAACATGCAGGGCCCCCGGGCTATAGAGGGACACAGAGGAGCATGTAGGAAGCTCCAGCGAGGAGAGTAGGTGCACTTGTCCAAGGTGCCGGAGACCAGTCCAGCTGCCTAGGCGTACCTCCATTAGAGAGGGATAGATGAGGGTTTAGCCACCCAAGATGGGTGAGAAGAATCTGCATACTGTATTAGAAATGTGCGAATCTTCCCAGGGCAGATTCGCTCACATTCTGCCAGCAGATGCAATTCAGTCCGAATAAATATGTTCCAAAATGAAAGACCCACAAAAACCTTATACTCATTAGTCCTCACCTGTTCTTGTGCCAGTGCGGCAGCTCCCTGGTCCTCCATGGCAGCCTTCAGTTCTTCCTCCATTGCAGCACTTGAAGTCAATTTGAAGCCTGGGATCGGGCGATCTTCTTCACCCATCACGTGGAATGGTGAAAGAACAGGGGAGCTGTGGTGGCAGTGAATGTGGCATAGGAACTGGGGAGAAAAGATAGCTACAAACCTAAAAGAATCCAACAAAAAGGCGACCATTGGAATCCCAAAAATTAGCAATTTGGTGGAATTTGAATTTTGGTGGAAATTTGCAGTGAAATTGAGTCATTTAGAATCACTATTACAGAAGTCTGTAGGTGAAGGGGATTGCCATGACACAAGGTGACTGGTGCCTGAGTGTGAGGGATTGTCAAGGGAGGGCTGCAAGAATGTCCAAAGTGCAGACCAACTATTGTAGGACATTGCTTCCATAAACCGACCCAAAGACTGACCAAAGGATGGAAGTGCTGATGAGGAAATTGCCAGCAGATCATCGCAAGTGTTCACCTCTGTTCATCTACACCTGTTGTTGCCTCATGTGAAACTGTAACCATAAAGCTCATTGCCTCCATGTGAAGTAAAGGGAACCCAAACCATGAGCATAATGAATCAGAAGCTGGCTGCGTGGTTGCCAGTCTCTGAAATTGTCCGACGTTTTACAGAAAATATAGTTTGGAAATCCAGCCATAGCCAGAGAAGAGGCTAGTCTGACACCACCGCAGCCATACTAGATGACTGACAGGTTTCTCACTTGTCCAAAACCTGTCAGTCACCTGGAGCGATGCCGGCAAATACCTGCGCAGGGCTGGTGCCGGACTAGTCTTGTGTCTGACTGTGGTCCCAGCTGGATCTCCAAACCATATTTCTCTAAACTATATACCTGGCTACCATTGTGCTGCCAGACTGCGATTCATGCTGCTCGTGATGTGGGCAGCATGCATCAGCTGAAAGTTGTTGGACTGTCTACCTTGTACAGCTCCATACTTCTGCCTGAGTAAGGAACTGTCCAGCCACACACATCAACACGAACTAACGCCCTTACAAGTTGATGAAACTTTAACTAATTACATTTCTATAATTAACTATTAAGTAGAACGTTGCCCGAACCTCAAACAAATATTTAGTTTTGCTTCTCTATTTCTCACGATTGCTTTGTCCCACTTTTTCTCTTTTTTTTGCAGATACAACTTCCGTGGTTTTCGCTGGTTACAAGCCATGATATTCGCAATCGAAGAAATTAACAACTCCACCACCCTGCTACCTAACATCACGCTGGGATACAGGATCTTTGACACTTGTAACACCGTATCCAAGGCACTGGAGGCTACGCTTAGTTTTGTGGCTCAAAACAAGATCGACTCCCTGAATCTGGATGACTTCTGTAATTGTTCGGAACATATGCCGTCCACAATCGCCGTGGTGGGAGCCACCGGTTCTGGAATATCTACTGCAGTGGCCAATCTGCTAGGACTTTTCCATATACCTCAGGTAAGAACAGTAATGGGGACTCGATGCATGAAGTCATTGATCAAAGATGATGTGAACGTTCAGTCAAAAGGTTGGAAAATAATACAGATAAGTTCACAACCAACAAATTTACATACAGTGGTGTGAAAAAGTGTTCACCACCTTCCTGATTTCCTATTCTTTTGCATGTTTCTCGCACTTAAATGTTTCAGACACCAAACAAATTTAAATAGTAGTCAAATATTAATAAGTAATCACAAAATGTAGGTTATAAATGAAAGTCTTTATGATTAAGGGAGAAAGAAATCAAAACCTACAGGGCCCTGTTTGAAAAACTGATTGCCCCCCCTTAAAACATAAATTAACTGTGGTTTATCATACCTTTGGGAAGTTGAATTACATTCCCTAGCCACACCGAGGCCTGATTACTGCCACACCTTTTCTCAATCAAGAAATCAAGTAAATAGGACCTGCCTGACAAAGTGACGTAGACCAAAAAGCTCCTCAAAAGCTAGGCAACATGCCATGATCCAAAGAAATTCTGGAACAAATGAGAAACAGAGTAATTTAGATCTATCAGTCTGGAAAAGGTTATAAAGCCATTTCTAAAGCTTTGGGACTCCAGCGAACCACAGTGAGAGCCATTATTCACAAATGGCAAAAACATGGAACCTTCCCAGGAGTGGCCGGTCAACCAAATCACCCCAAGAGTGCAGCAATGACTCATCCAAAAGGTCACAAAAGACACCACAACAACATCCAAAGATGCACAGGCCTCACTTGCCTCAGATAAGGTCAATGTTCATGACTTCAGCATAAGAAAGATAGGGCAAAAATAGCCTGCATGGCAGAGTTCCAAGATGAAAACCACTGCTGAGTAATAAGAGCATAAAGGATCATCTCAGTTTTGCCTGAAAACATCTTGAAGATCCCCAAAACTTTTAGGAGAATACTCTGTCAACTAACGAGACAAAAGCTGAACTTTTTGGAAAATGTATGTCCCATTACATCTGGTATAGAAGTAACACAGCATTTCAGAAAAGGAATATCATACCAACAGTAAAATATGGTGGTGGTAGTGTGATGGTTTGGAGCTGTTTTTCTGCGTCAAGACCAGGAAGACTTGCTGTGGTTAATGGAACCATGAATTCTGCTTTCTACCAAAAGATCCAAAGGGGGAGAATGTTCAGCCATCTGTTCATGACCTCAAGATGAAGAGCACTTGGGTTATGCAGCAGGACAATGATACAAAACATACCAGAAAGTCCACCTCTTAATGGTTTAAGAAAAACAAAATTAAGTGTCACGATCTCCACTCTGTTTCTGTCTTTTTGTTACTTTGTGTTGGGGCTGTCTGTCTGTGCTGCAATCACCTGTGTTCATTTTCCTTAATTAGTCTTCTACTTAAGCATGCTAGCACCTCCACCCAGTGTCAATCGTAAACACTTGCTGCTGCCTGTGTAAGACTGATCCCTCTGTGCTCTGCTTCTGACCCAGCTTGACTTGATTCTCTCCAGGACTTAGACCCTTTGCTTGACCTGAATTCTCTTATGCCTACTCCCTGTAAACTGTCTTGACTTTCTGGCTTTCCTGACCTCGGCTCGTGAATTGGATTTCGTCTCTGACATCCCTTTGTTGTACTGCGCTATTTCCTGGACCCGACCTTGGATTATTTGACCTCCCGTTACTTATTCTGTAAGTGACTATAGAGTGGCCTAGTCAAAGTCCTGACCTTAATCCAATTTAGATGCTATGACCTTAAAAAGGCGGTTCATGCTCGGAAACCTCCAGTGTGGCTGAATTACAACAATTCTTCAAAGATGAGTGGCCAAAATTCCTCCGGAGCGTTCTAAAAGACTCATTGCCGATTATCGCAAACGCTTGATTGCGGTTGTTACTGCTAAGGGCGGCCCAACCAGTTATTAGGTTTAGGGGGCAATCACTTTTTCACACAGGACCCTGTAGGTTTGGATTTCTTTTTCCCTTAATAATAAAGACCTTCATTTGTAAACTGCATTTTGGGATTACTTGTATAATCTTTGTCTAATATTTGAAATTTGTTTGGGGATCTGAAACATTTACGTGGGACAAACATGCAAAAGAATAGGAAATCAGGGAGGGGGTGAACACTTTTTCACACAGCTGTATTTCAAATTTGCAAACAATTCTGAAAATCTTTATGAATCTTTTTATTTTACTGATATTGCATTGCTACTCAAAGGAGCTATCTGGGAGAGCCGGTTTTCGGGTGCAGTCAGATGGCCGTATAAATTGGACCGCGATCGGACAGTGATGCATGGATTAGCCGGCGGCTCTCCCGACCCGAGCCTGACAGCTTCATATATTTCTATACAGCTGTCATTCTCGGGTAAGGAGAGCTGCCGCCATTATATGGCCATCTGATTGCACCCTTAGTCCGACTGTCACTAAACATTTTCAGATCAGCGGTGGTCTGACTCTCTGGACTCTCAGAGTTAAATATCGATGACTTCAAAACTAACAGCCTATTGTTCTGACAGATCGTAAATCTTAGATCGGTGGTGAGTTGAGTGTCTCCATACTCAGATTTGAAAACTGAAAAATTAGGATTGACGTTTAATATCCTTTTGGTGTTGATGGGACTCTCTGCACACTTGGAATTTAAAATTGATGGGCTGCCCTTAGGATAGATCACCAATATCAGATCGGTGTTGATTTGACTCTTTGTACTCTCGGACTTTAAACATTGATGGCATATCATACGGATAGACCATGAATTGCAGATCGTTAGGGTTCTGACTCTGCACTCATGTCACATTTCAACATTGATGGTGAATTGTGAGGCTACCATAGATCACCAACGTTAAATCAATGCCATAGTTATCAACATTGGTTATGCTCCTACGGCCGATGGCAGCCATTGTTGTCTGTCGGCTTTCAGACCAGGTCTCATAAATTGGCTTTTGCAGACTTTGTAAACAGTGATATCCTTAACCACAAACCACAATGTAATCACGGAAAATAGTGAGGTAAGGAAAGAATAAAGGAGGCTACAAACAGGATATCCTGCTGTATAATTACAGTCCTAATTCTTGACCTAATTTCACAATTAAAGCAAATGTCCCTTGATGAAATCGGATTCTCCAAAACGAAAGGATGTCCAGCATTTCACCGGATTCACGTTATGCCTATTGTTCAGCTGCCACCCTTATCCACCCTGCTTTAATGATGGCGCTGAGTCACTTCATTCCTTTTTTGAACATGGTCTAAATTGTTTATAGATGGAGTAAGCCCCTCGGTCACTCCATCCCACCTTCCCCTCTGAGGATTTTGGAGTGCTGATGGTCATTGTGACAGCCAGGAGCCTAACAGTGACCCCACGGTCTACCATTTTATAACTGCTTTTAGTCCCTACACGCAGATCTTAGTACATACTGTAGTCCAATGTCAGTGTATGAAACCGGTGACGGCACGTTGATTCTTCCCCTCCTCCACTCCAGTATACTCGTGGAGGAATGCACTTACCTCTAAGCTTTATATATATATATATATATATATATATATATATATACACACAGGGAATGCTACTAGAATCCCACATCCTAGATATCACTGAATGGGATATTACAGTTGTAAATCTTTATTCATTACATAGTGGAATGTGTTGAGAGCAATAAAACATAAAAATGATCTCAGCACAAGGAAATGATGCTCAGCAGTGTGTGTGGCCTCCACGTTACTGTATGACCTCCCTACAACACCTGGGCATTCTCCTGATGAGGCGGCCGATGTCTTCCCAGACTTGGATTAAAGCATCAGTCAACTCCTGGACAGTCTGTGGTGCAACGTGACATTGGTGGATGTAAGGAAACATGATGTCCCAGATGTGCTCGATTGGATTCAGTTCTGGGGAACGGGCGGGCCAGTCCACAGCTTCAATGCCTTCATCTTGCAGGAACTGCTGATGCACTTCAGCCACATGAGACCTAGCATTGTCCTGCATCAGAAGGAATCTGGGGCCCAGTGCATCTGCATGTGGTCTCACAAGGGGTCTGAGGATCTCATCCTGGTACCTAATGGCAGTCAGGGTGCCTCTGGGGAGCAAATGGAGGGCTGTGCGGCACTCCAAAAAAATGCCTCCGCACACCATTACTGACCCACTGCCAAACCGGTCATGCTGAAGGTAATTGCAGGCAGAATGTTTTCCACGGCGTCTCCAGACTCTGTCACGTCACGTGCTCATTGTGAACCTGCTCTCATCCATGAAGCGCATAGGGCGCCAATGTCAAATCTGCCAATCTTGGTGTTCTCTGGGAAAGCCAATCGCCCTGCATGTTGTGTTGGGCTGTAAGCAAAACACCCACTTGTGGACATCGGGCCCTCATGCCACCCTCATGGAGTCTGTTTCTGACAGTTTGAGCAGACACATGGATGTTAGTGGCCTGCTGGAGGTCATTTTACAGGGGTCTGTCACTGCTCCCTCTTGCACAAAGGAGGAGTCAATGGTCCTGCTGCTCGGTTGTTGCCCTCGTACGGCCCCCTCCACGTCTCCTGGTGTACTGGCCTGTCTCCTGGTATCTGCTCCATGCTCTGAACACTGTGCAGACAGACACAGCTACCCTTCTTCCCACAGCTCGCATTGAAGAGCCATCCTGGATGAGCTGCACTACCTGAGCAACGTCTATGGGTTGTAGACATTGCCTAATGCTACTGTGCATCTAGGGGTGAGAGCAATGACAGAATGCAAAAGTCACCAGAACAACAGCCAAAAAGGTGAGAAAAGAAAAATAGTCTGTGGTCACCCCCTGCAGAACCACTCCTTTATAGGGGGTGTCTTGCTAATTGCCAATCATTTCTATCTGTTGTCTGTTCCATTTGCACAACAGCAGGAGAAATCGTTTCACAATCGGTGTTGCTTCATAACTGGACAGGTTGATTTCACAGAAGTGATTGACTTGGAGTTACATTGTGATGTTCCAGGGTTCCCTTTATTTTTTAAAGCAGAGCATAACAGCTGTATTAACTATTTAGCAGCAGTGGGTGAGGGTGCTGATCTCTTATGGGCTGTTTAACACCGCAGTGGTCACAAAGCAGTGCTTGCAGTGCTACTGAACAACTATGACATCATTGTACCGCCTAGATGCTGTGATCAGTAGTGTATACAGCATCTAAGGTGTTAGAAAGCAATTTTTACCATAAATGCAAAAATGAAAAACAGGGCAGTGCCTGTAGCGCTACTGAACTGATAATATGTTGCTAACCTCTTCAGACGCTGTGGTCAGTAGCAATTGCTGCATGTAAGGGGTTAGAAATCCATATTTGCCATAACTGCAATGATAAAATAAAAATTAAAATAATCCACATTATAAAAGCCAAAACTGGCTGTGGTAGTAAGGGCCTAACTGCCCAATAGTATCCAGAGGGAAAATCTCCCATTTAAGGTCACGATCACACATTCAGTATTTGGTCAGTATTTTACGTCAGTATTTGTAGTCAAAACCAGGAGCGGGAGATGAATCCAGAAGTGGTGATGTGCTTCTATTAGACTTTCCCTCTGAATGTTCCTCTACTGGTTTTGGCTACAAATACTGATGTAAAATACTGACCAAATACTGAACGTGTGAATGTGGCCTTATCTTCAGTGTCCTTCTAAAAGTCGTCAGAGGCTGGTGGTCCTCTTCTGTGCTCGTTGTATACTCTCTGCACATACTCACGCGTGTCTCCTTTCACAGGTTAGTTATGCCTCTTCTAGTCGTCTTCTGAGCAACAAAAATCAGTTCAAATCTTTTCTGAGGACCATGCCCAATGACGAGCAACAAGCCACCGCCATGGCAGACATCATCGAGTATTTCCAGTGGAATTGGGTGGGGACCATTGCTGCAGACGATGACTATGGCCGCCCCGGGATTGAGAAGTTTCGTGAAGAAGCAGAAGAAAGAGATATCTGCATAGATTTCAGTGAGCTCATCTCACAGTATTCACCGATCGAGGAGATTGAAATACTGGTTGACCGCATCCAAAACTCAACCGCTAAAGTCATTGTGGTCTTCTCCAGCGGACCTGACCTCGAACCCCTCATTAAGGAGATTGTCAGACGCAATGTCACTGGTCGCATCTGGCTGGCGAGCGAGGCCTGGGCCAGCTCGTCACTGATGGCCATCCCGGAATACTTCCACGTCATTGGAGGTACAATCGGCTTTGCGTTGCGGGCAGGACAGATTCCTGGGTTTCGTGAATTCCTACAAAACGTGCACCCCAAAATGTCCAACAGTAATGGGTTTCTCAAAGAATTCTGGGAGGAAACGTTTAATTGTTACATGCCCGAGGGCTCAAAGAAGAATGTGGAGAATGGTAACATTACGGCCTGTACAGGGCAGGAGAACATCACCAGCGTGGAGACCCCGTACCTGGATTTTATCCATCTGCGGATATCTTACAATGTGTACTTAGCTGTATACTCCATCGCTCATGCACTGCAGAACATGTACACTTGTACACCCGGAAAAGGGCTCTTCGCCAATGGGTCATGTGTGGATATGAAGAAGGTGGAAGCCTGGCAGGTAGGTGCTGAAGCTCTTCTAGCTGTTATGTCATGTAGGTAAGTACACCCATGTGTGCACTGTGGTAATCCTCATCAGACAGGATTTACGGGAGATTTATTAAAAACAATTATCTATAATTTGTATAGAAAATAACACTGGCGCTACACCCCACAGAATAGTGCTAGATCCACAAAGGGAATTTTGCAAAAACAGGGGGGGAGGGGGGAAGGAGATGCAAATTTGAGAGCTGCTAGCGGTTTGGGAGTGGGCTCTGTGCTAACCCACTAAAATTAACAAAATGAGAATGAATAATTGACCACAGCGCTACTCAAATGTACCTATAAAAGCTTATACTCACATTTCAGCTTTTATAGGTACATTTGAGTAGCGCTGTGGTCAATTATTCATTCTAATTATCTATAACTTATAATAGGCGTTGGGTCTTATGAAAACAGTCTGAGGCTACGGTCACACTACCAGTATTCGGTCAGTATTTCACATCAGTAATTGGCAGCCAAAGCCCGGAGTGGGTCAAAAATGCAGAAGTGGTGACGAGTTTCTATTCTACTTTTCCTCTGATTGTTCCTCTCCTGATTTTAATTATCAAACACTGATGTAAAATACTGAGCAAATACTGACCGTGTGACTGTGACCTAACAGTGACAACTGTCACAGCGCAGTGAGGCCTTCTGCAGTTCAGGTCTTACGAGAAGAATCCAGATTATAACTGAAATGTTACTATTTTCACCCGTTTCAGATCTGGAACATTTCAGTTTTTTTCTTGTACTTACAGACATTTTTTTCTCATTCGGATATTCAAAAACATTTTTAGGACCACAAAGGAAGGACCACTAAAATATATCTTACATTTTGTTCCTCTTTTTTTTATCATTTAGCTATATATATATCGGACATGTTATTTTTTTTTATATTTGTGATGTTTGAGGCGGAAATACATGGTATATGCCATTGTGTTGTGAATGTGTTAGAAATGAATTCTGAGCAGAAGGTCCC
>VIAB01041303.1:0-10384 GCA_009801035.1 Oophaga pumilio
CACTCCTAAACAATTTTTGCATAATTTGGAACACAGTGTATTTACTGCGTCATTAGCCCTGCCCCATGACTGTTACCATAATCTACTTTAAACTCTATAACTGCCCTGGGATCCAGCTCTACCCGTGGAAAGCTATCACAACTTTTCTGCGTCACCAAGGGCCCCAGTGGATCTGTACCACAGTGTCGGCCATCACCTTAATTGCTGAATACCACAGGTGGAGTCACAAACTATTCCCCTATAAACTACCCCCAACATCATCTTTATTCACTTTTACATCTTTTTCAAACACTTTTTTATTGGATGCCACGGACCGGGTCACTGCTGCAGTGACAATTCCCCTGAAGAACCGTCTGACCCAGATCCTAGTACCCCCTGGCTCTTGGGGGTACTCCATAACATCGTCAATATGCAGTTATATAATCAATATTGGCTTAAAGTGCAGACATTTGAGGGTATTCACATTCTAATTGTAGTATGCGTTTAGAAATTAATATGTAATTTAATATGTCACTTTTTAAATGAACCAAAAGTTATTGGACAGATATCTATCTATAAGCTATTTAACCCCTTTCTGACATCAGGCGTAATAGTACGCCGAAGTTGGACTTCCTGTTTGGTGCTGGCTCCGGCGCTGAGCACGCACCTTTCTGAGCACATGACAGCTGATATATACAGTTGACCTGTGCCTGCAACAGCCGCGCGTGGAATCGTGATCGACCCTCGGCTGTTAACTAGTTATATGCCACTGTCAATCTCTGACAGTGGCATTTAACTCGCTCTTCCAGCAAGCACTCTGGAAATCCCGCCCATCCGCGATCGCGGGTCACTGATGGGTTGACATGACAACCAGAGGTCTCCAGCAGACCTCTATGGTTGTCATAGAGAGTGAGCATTTCTGCTACATACACGCGATTTGATCATCACCTATATGTAGCATAGCCGATCGGACAAGTGCAGCTTCTAGTCTCCCATGGAGGCTATTGAAACATTCAAAAAGTAACAAAAAAAGTTTTTAAAAATAATTAAAATATAAAAGTTCAAATCACCCCCCTTTAACAATAAAAAAAGGTTTAACATACACATATTTGGTATTGCCACATTCAGAATCGCCCGCTCTGTCAACGTAAAAAAAGAATTGGCCCGATTGTTAAACAGCGTAACGAGAAAAAAAGTTAAAACGCCAGAATTATGTTTTTTCGGTCATCGCAACATTGCATTAAAATGCAATAACGGGCGATCAAAAGATCGTATGTGCACCAAAATGGTATCATTAAAAACGTCAGCTCTTGCACACAAAAAATAAGCCTTCACTCAACCTGAGGTCACGAAAAATGGAGACGCAACGAGTATTAGAAAGTGGCGCAATTCTCTATTTTTTAACTTTGGATTTTTTTGTCATCACTTAAAAAAGAACTTAGACTTGTTTGGTGTCTATGAACTTGTAAAGTCCTGGAGAATCATAATGGCAGGTCAGTGTTAGCAATTAGTCAACATGATAAAAAAAAAAAAAAACAACTGTGGGATTGCACTTTTTTTGCAATTTCACAGCACTTGGAATTTTTTTCCCGTTTTCTAGTACACGACATGATAAAACCAATGGTGTCGTTCAAATGTACAAGTCGTCCCGAAAAAAACGCCCTCACATGGCCATTTTGACCAAAAAATAATGGTGTACAATAATAAATTATATTGTGGTACCGTGTTAGCCAGAAAAATCGATGTGAATACTTTTCCGTCAAATTATGACAAGAGCATTCTTAAAGTGATACCTTTATTGGCTAACCAGAAAATTATATGTTCGCAAGCTTTCAGAGCTCAAAGGCTCCTTCTTCAGGCAAGATTACATTTGAAAAGTTATGCCTCTGGGAAGAAGGGGAGCAAAAAATGAAAATGCAAAAACAAAAATACCTCTGGTCGTTAAAGGGATAATGGGCTGCATGGCCTATTCCCTTGTTAATCATCAGTTAAGCAGGTGAACGGCTGTGTATCCACAACATACAGTAACAGGAGCTCTCAATAGCAGAGAAACAGACCATCATTAGGCTGAAAAAAAAGAAATCCATCAGAGAGATAGCAGAGATGTTAGGAGTGGCGAAATGAACATTTTGGTACATTCTGCATAAAAAAAAGCGCACTGGTGAGCTTGGGAACCTAAAAATGCCTGGACATCCATGGAAGACAACAGTGGTGGATGATCGAAGAATCCTTTCCATAATGAAGAAAAACCCCTTCACAACATCCACTCAAGTGAAGACCACTCCCAAAGAAGTAGATGTTTCAGTACCTATCTATCATAAAGAGAAGACTTCATGAGCACAAATATAGAGGGTTCACCACAAGGTGCAAATCATTAATCAGCCTTAAAAATAGAAAGGACAGATAAGACTTCCAAATAACATCTAAAGAAGATGTCCAGTCCTGGAAATGCATCCTTTGGACAGATGAACTGAGATCAATCTGATTCAGAATGATGGGAAGAAGAAATTATGAAGGCTTGGAACAGCTCATGATCAAAGCACATCACATCCTCTGTAAAACATGGTGGAGCTAGTGTGATAACATGGGCATGCATGTCTTCCAGTTGCACAAGGTCACTAGTGTTTATTAATGTGACTTAAGGGCCCATCTCACACAACGATCTCGCTAGCGAGATCGCTGCTGAGTCACTAGTTTTGTGACGCAGCAGCGAGCTCACCAGCGATATCGCTGTGTGTGACATTCAGCGACGATCAGCCCCCCTGCCGGGTATCGCTGATCATCGCTGAAATGTCAGGACATTTTTTTGATCTCTGGTCTCCCGCTGACAGGCACGCATCGCTGCGTGTGACAGGCGGGAGACCAGCGATCCGCTGGTAACCAACGTACACAGCGGGTTTCCAGGCACTGCGCAGCGCCTGGAAACCCGCTGTGTACCTTGGTTACCAGCTCCCTGCATCAGGGCGCTGGTATCCAAGGTACACTGCGGGTAACTAAGCGATGTTTACCCGCAGTGTCGCTGTCCCAGATCGCTGCCTGTTTGGCAGCTCAGCAGCGATCATGTAGCGATACACCAGCGATCCTGATCGTCGTCGGGATCGCTGGTGTATCGCTATGTGAGACCCAGCCTTTAAGACAGAAGCTGGAACCAAGCCAAGTGTCCTTCCACTTGATGGAAATGAGGATCCAGAGGTGTAAAATTCCCTATTGTAAAAAAAAACCTCTGGCATAGAGTTTATCATATAAAGACATTACAAATGTTAAGATTTAAAAAAGAAAACTTAAAACACAACGCGTTTTGGCTATACAGCCTTCATCAGGTGTATGCCTGACATAGTCAGAAGGAACTTATTTACACAACACTGAAAGAACATGAACTAGTACAGTACAGTAACAAGGATACAAGTAGAAAAATTGATTATACTTTCCCATGCAACTTGTCAGTGTATTCTTAGTCTAAGTTTACGGATAAGTACTTTTGATTTAACTCTAAAAAAGTGGAATCCCACAAGGTGATAAAAAATTAATAGCAAAAGTAGAAATTTAAAACTTAACATTTATTAAACCAATAAGAGATACCAAAACGTATTAGAGCCTTAACCCCATAACGACCGCCGATACGCCTTTTAACAGCGGCAGTTAAGGGTATTTATTCCTCAGCGCTGCTTTTTAATGGCGCTGAGAAATAAGGGTATAGCGCCCCTCAGCGTCGGAAAATCTTCGGGGTCTCAACTACATCCCCAGTGTTGCGATCGCCATTATTCGTAACAGCGACCGCAAAAAAAAAGTAAAATTTCCCATTTATTTCTCTAATATGATCTAGCATACCAGAGGAGAGAGAAATGGGGTCCCAAGAGCCCCCCCCCAGTACTTTCGGCATCCCCGGACCCTCCGGCTCCGTCCTACAGCCCTCCACATCATCTTCGTGGAAGAAAATGTCAGTCACAGTGCGCCCGGCGAGATCTGCCAGCTTTCACCCAGCAACAATAGGATATTTTTCCTATTGGTTCATTTTGATCATTGTGATAGACCCCATCACAGTGATCAAAATAAAGAAAATAGTAAATCAAACCCCTCCTTTATCACTCCCTTAGATTAGGTAAAAATAATAGAATACATTTTTTTTATTTTTTTCCATTAGGCTTGGGGTTAGAGCTAGGGTTAATGTTAGAGCAAGGGTTGGGGATGTGTTTGGTTTAAGGTTGTGTTGGGGTTAGGGTTGTGGTGTTGGGGTTGGAGTTAGAATTGAGGGGATTCCACCGTTTAGGTACATCAGGGGGTCTACAAACGTGACATGGTGTCCACAGTTGAGTCCAGCCAATTTTACGTTCAAAAAGTCAAACGGTGCTCCCTCCCTTCTGAGCCCTGTCATGCGCCCAAACAGTGGCTTTCCCCCACATACGAGATATTGGCGTACTCAGGAGAAATTGCACAACAAATTTTGTGGTCCACTTTCTCCTGTTACCCTTGTGAAAATAAAAAAGTTGGTCTAAAGTAAATTTTTTGTGAAAAAAGTAACATTTTTTCCTTCCACATTGCTTTAGTTCTCGTGAAGCACCTGAAGGATAGTAAAGTTCTTGAATGTGGTTCTGAGTAGAGATGAGCGAATTTTTTCGATTCGGTTCCAAATATGATCGGCATCGAATATTGTTTTTGCAATATCTGTCGAACACAGCCAAGATTAGAGTCATTGGGAGTAGAAATTACCAAATATGTTCGGAACCAATCATTAAACATACATTCGGCATGAATAGTGTTCGAATATGGCACGAATATATCAAAATCAGATTTGGGGACAAAAACCAAACAAATTCGCTCATCTCTAGTTTTGAGCACCTTGTGGGATGCTGTTTTTAGAATGGTATAGGGATATATAAAACACTGCACTCTACGGGAATTCCATGCAAAATAGTGAGAATTTATTAATACAATCAACAAATTAGGGAGCACAGCAATGATATAGGCGACATATAAATCATTTGACGTTTCGACTCTGCCGAGTCTTAATCATAAATCGCTGAAATTAAGTGATTCAGAGGAAGAACATAGGTTATTGAGAATCTGTGATATGGTAAGCAAAAATGTGGCCAATAATATGTGCTCAGGTGGAATTTAGAACCTGAATAATTGTAGTTAGAGTGGAACCATAAATGAAATGACCAGGCAAATAATGAACCTGGAGTGGAGGGTTTCCGAGCGGCGGTGTCACTTTTGGGTATTTTCTGTCATATTGACCCCCCAAATTCACTTCATGAGTGATGTGGTCCCTAAAAAAATGGTTTAGTAAATTTTGATGTAAAAGTCAACTTTTAACCCTTATAACGTCCTGACAAAAAATATGTCTCCAAAATTGTGCTGATGTAAAGTTGACATGTGGGAAATGTTATTTATTAACCATTTTGTGTGACACCATTCCTGATTTAACCCCTTCCCGACCTGTGACGCCACGTAGGCGTCATGAAAGTCAGTGCCAATCCGACCTGTGACGCCTATGTGGCATGGGGAGATCGCGTTCCTGCGGGTCGGGTGACCGGGGTCACTGAAAGGTCACCCGACCCGTAGGTACAGGAGGACTTCTACTTCACCACAGGTGGTGGCTTTGCCCACCCCGTGGTTACGATCGCTCTGATTGGCTGTTGAAAGTGAAACAGCCAATCAGAGCAATTGGAATATTTCACCAATGAAACTTGGTGAAATATTACAATCCAACCATGGCGATTCTGCAATATCATCGGCCATGGCTGGAGACCGCGATCTGCCCCCCCATGACTGACGGCCGCGATCTGCCATCAGTCTTTCCTCCCCTCCATCCTGTCCTCCGCTCACCCGTGGTCCGATCCCACCCCTGGTACCTGTACCTCCTGAGTCCTGGTGTCCCTTCCGGTGTCACTCCATCTTCTCCCATGGGCGCCACCATCTTTCAAAAGATGCAGTGCGCCCGCCGAATCTGCTGGCCAGAAGATTCATTCATTTATTCAAGGTACATTTTGATCACTGTGATAGACCCTATCACAGTGATCAAAATAAAAAAATAGTAAATAAACCTCCCCTTTATCACCTCCATAGGTAGGGAAAATAATAAAATAAAGAAAGTATTTTTATTTTTATTTTTCCACTAGCGTTAGGGTTAGAATTAGAGTGAGGGTTAGAATTAAGGTTAGGGTTGGAATTAGGGTTAGGGTTGGAATTAGGGTTGGGGTTAGGGTTAGGATTGGAATTAGGGTTAGGGTTGGAATTAGGGTTAGAGGTGTGTTGGGGCTAGGGCTGGGATAAGGATTAGGCTTGTGGTTAGGGGTGTGTTGGGTTTAGGGTTTGAGCTAGAATTGAGGGGTTTCCACTGTTTAGGCACATCAGGGGCTCTCCAAACGAGACATGGCGCCACCATTGATTAAAGCCAATTTTGCGTTCAAAAAGTCAAACGGTGCTCCCTCCCTTCCGAGCCCCGATGTGCGCCCAAACAGTGGTTTACCCCAACATATGGGGTATCAGCATACTCAGGAAAAATTGCTTAACTTTGGAGGTCTAATTTCTCCTGTTATCCTTGGGAAAATAAAAAATTGGGGGCTAAAAAAATATTTTTGTGGAAAAAACATGATTATTTATTTTCATGGCTCTGCGTTATAAACTTCTGTTAAGCATTTGGGGGTTCAAAGTGCTCACCACACATCTAGCTAAGTTCCTTGTGGGGGACTAGTTTCCAAAATGGGGTCACTTGGGGGTTTCTACTGTTTAGGCACATCAGGGGCTCTGCAAACGTAACACGACGCCCTCAGACCATTCCATCAAGGTCTGCATTCCAAAACGTCACTACTTCCCTTGTGGTTCCCCCCCACATATGGGGTACCAGCGTACTCAGGACAAACTGGACAACAACTTTTGGGG
The DNA here is from genome assembly GCA_009801035.1 of Oophaga pumilio. Classification (NCBI taxonomy): domain Eukaryota; kingdom Metazoa; phylum Chordata; class Amphibia; order Anura; family Dendrobatidae; genus Oophaga; species Oophaga pumilio. The sequence goes on from VIAB01041303.1 coordinate 6,862, forward strand.
TCCAATTTCTCTTGTTACCCTTGTGAAAATAAAAAATTGCAGGCTAAAATCATTTTTTGAGTAAAAAAATGATTTTTTATTTTCACGACTCTGCATTATAAACTTCTGTGAAGCACTTGGGGGTTCAAAGTGCTCACCACACATCTAAATAAGTTCCCTGGGGGGTCTAGTTTCCAAAATGGGATCACATGTGGGGGAGCTCCAAAGTTTAGGCACACAAGTGCTCTCCAAACTCGATATGGTGTCCGCTAACAATTGGAACTAATTTTCAAAAATTCAAATGGCGCTCCTTCCCTTCCGAGTCCTGCCGTGCTCCCAAAGAGTGGTTCCCCCCCCCACATACGGAATTTCAGCGTACTGTGGACAAATTGGACAACAACTTTTGGGGTCCACTTTCTCCTTTTACCCTTGGGAAAATAAAAAAATTGTTGCTAAAAGATCATTTTTATGACTAAAAAGTTAAATGTTCATTTTTTTCTTCCATGTTGCTTCTGCTGCTGTAAAACACCTGAAGGGTTAATAGACTTCTTGAATGTAGTTTTGATCAGCTTGAGGGGTGCAGTTTTTAGGATGGTGTCACATTTGGGTATTTTCAGACATATAGACCCCTCAAACTGACTTCAAATGTGAGGCGGTCCCTAAAAAAATGGTTTTGTAAATTTTGTTGTAAAAATGAGAAATCGCTGGTCAACTTTTAACCCTTATAACTTAATAACAAAAAAAATTTTGTTTCCAAAATTGTGCTGATGTAAAGTAAACATGTGGGAAATGTTAATTATTTGCTATTTTGTGTCACATAGCTCTCTGGTTTAACAGAATAAAAATTAAAAATTTGACAATTGCGAAATTTTCAAAATTTTCTCAATTTCCAATTTTTTCACAAATAAAAGCAGAAATTATTGACCTAAATTTACCACTAACACGAAGCCCAATATGTCACGAAAAAGTAATCTCAGGATCGCTAGGATCTGTTGAAGCGTTCGTGAGTTATTACCTCATAAAGGGACACTGGTTAGAATTGCAAAAAATGGCCAGGTCATTGAGGTCAAAATAGGCTGAGTCATGAAGGGGTTAAGGGCACAAAAACTAAAAGTTTGAAAATTGCAAAATTTTCAAATTTTTGCCAAATTATATCAAAGAAATTTTACCACTAACATGAAGTACAATATGTCTTGGAAAAACAGTCTCAGAATCAGTGGGATACGTTGAAGCGTTCCAGAGCTAGAACCTCATAGTGACAGTGTTCAGAATTGTAAAAATTGGCTCGTTCACTAAGGGGTTAAAAGACCTGCCAAACAAACAATAAGTTCAAGTAGGGCGCCAATTGTCTATACTGTACTGCCTAGGCCAGTGCCACTGACATGTAGTGGAAAACCTAATAGGGTGTTAAAGATCCATGTAAAATTAATAAACTGGAATCGTCTGACTTTATCCAATGAGCTATTATATATGCATAAACAATGAAGCAGAAGGTTGTGTACCCACTAGACACGTATTAAGCCTATACGGAATAATTCTTCCAGCAGCTGACCCTATTATTATTTTGCACATTTATCACATATATCATACATTTACTTATACTAATCCTCTTGCATGATGTATTCTAAGGCTGGAGTCACACAGAACGATTAAAAAAACGGTCCGATTTTGTTATGCGATAATCGCACAACTGTTCTCCGTATGTTGATCCGTATGTTATCCGTTTTACATGCGAGGATGCAATTTCCTCGCATGTCAGGATCCGTATGGCTTTTCATTTCTCACTGCTTTTCCCCTTTGAATTTAATGGCTCAATGGGCTGTAATGAGGAAAATATGTGCGTATTTCACGCAAGTCACACTGATGGTCCGTGTGATGTCCGTTTTTTTATCGCACCCATAGACTTGCATTGGCGATTCTGAGCCGAGATACGCGTACAATCGCAGCATGCTGCAATTTCACTCGCGCGTATAAAACGCGCGAGAAAAAAATCGGCTGATGGGAGCTGCCCCATAGAATAACATTGGGACGAGTGCTAGGCGATTTTTTATCGCCTAGCACTCGTCCGTATTATACGGTAGTGTGACTCCGGCCTAATGCTTTTTATGCCTTCTTACCACAATACTATTATTAATTTATTTATTGGACTAAATAGGGATATTATTCTGGATTTATTCAGTATCATGTATGTATTTGTTTGTTTGGATCATGTATGTGTTTTGCTATGGTAATTTACTACTATTAATGTATTCCTATACGTGCCCCTCACTCTCTGTACCATTTTTTCAACTGTTGACATGTCCCCTGACCCCTTCTGTTTTTCCTTTCCTTTATGTTATGATTTATAATTATAAATAAAAAATATTTGCTATTATCTTAGTTGTGTATCATACTTATAGGTTTAGTACAATATCTAACATTGCAACATAAAAAAGATTTTGACTCTGTACTTGTCACACGCATCACACAGAAGGAAACCCAGCGTTTGGCGATGTCCATGGCTTCCAGACTTCAGGCAGTCATTGCCTGCAAAGGATTCTCTGCAAAGTAGTAAAAATGAAAAAATAATTTATAAGTAATTTGTCTAATTACTTTTGAATCCATGAAATGAGGAGGCTTTGTAGAAAAATGGTTGCAATTCATAAACGTTTCACAGAATATTTTTAAACCTAAAATATTTAAACCTGAAAGTCTACATTTTAATTTAATCAATTTGTTTCATTTTTAATAACATATATTGGCATGTAGAGCCCAAATCACGAAGATTCGGTCACTGTCCGAATCTGGACCTAACTGTATGTCTCCGAGGCCACCTTCACACATCCAGTATTTGGTCAGTATCTGTAAGCCAAAGTCAGCATGGGTGATAAGTACAGAAGAGGTTCCCATGTTTCTATTATCCTTTTATTCTGACTGTCCCTCTCCTGGTTTTGGCTTACAAATACTCTACATGTGCATGTGTCCTACTGATACTCCCATGTTCACACCATCATTTGTAATTCCATAGTTCTTTTTTGTTGTGGAAACAAAAATTGATGGCAGTTTCACACATAACACCCCAGTGGCACCTGATGCATCCTACCGACTAATGAAGCTGTTGGAGTGTCTGTATTCATGACTGGATCTGTGATGGAGGTGCCTCCATATGGCACTAAAGAAGCGCTGCTCCACTTATTTTTTATTCCCTAAACCTGTGTAAATGTTATTTTAGTGTGTGTTAAAATACTCACCGATCGCCATCTTCAATTAAATTTTGAGACCTGTGACACTGATTCAGACTTGTAGAATCACACTGTGCACTGCCTACCCCTCCCTTGGCATTTACGGTATAAGCCTCTGGAGCATCGGAATTAGACTCCATAGACTTACATTGTAAAAGCGACTTACACAGACCACAGTGTGATCCTGCAAGTCTGAATCTGCGTCATGTGACTCAGAAGACGGCCAGAGTAGCGCTTGACACCTGGGAAGACGGCAATTGGTGAGTATATTAATACACCTACACTACACTAAAGCTTACACAATTTTACGGAATAAAAAAAAA
>VIAB01041304.1:8233-18324 GCA_009801035.1 Oophaga pumilio
AAAGAAAAAAATTAAAAAATCATAAATTAATCACCTATCCCAAGAACCTGGTGAATCCACCAACACAGTCAGTGTCCTGGCGTCACCTGTGCTAGGATCCTGATGTCCACCCTGTGAGTAAGCCACCCCCGTAACTATGCTACTAGTTTTTATTTTTTAAGAAACATAGAGATGTGCTAATCTTTTGAATTCTGAAATTGGCAGATTGTGCCTTTTCTTGCATCTTCTTTTGCAATATTCACTGTGCACCAGGCTTCTTGCACTGAATAAACCTCAGATGTCCTAACAACCTGACGCACATCACCCAAGGCCTTATTTGCGCCTCATGTAGTGTGTCTTGTGACACATACAAAATCTGTCCATTTTTGTTTGCACAGTTAAAGGCTAATGTGTGACATTTTAAAGCTTACTGAAATGATCTTTTGACTTTTTACTCAAAAAGGTGTAAAAAAAATAGCCAGAAAATTAATAGCTTTCAATTTGAGCCAATTCATCACACATTGTGCCCCCATTTTTATGAATTGATGGTGGATCGGGGTTGGGAAAGCTACCCCCTGAAATAGGTAGCAGTAGAAAAAGAAAGAGCAAGTAGTTCTTGGATTTGTGACATGGTTTATTGTGTGTTGTCAGTGGGTCTGATGGACAGAGATTTTTCAGAAATGTGAAAAGAGCATGGGAGCTGTACATGTGAGAGGCAAGTAGAGAGGAGCTGATGTGAATGAGTGGTGATGGAGAGGGGATGGGGCGGTGAATTCAGATGACAAATGCATACAGGGAGATAGAGATACAGCACATGGTAAAAAGGGAGTTCAAAATGTGGGTTACCTAACTTCTGCCCTGCCTAACTGCCATTGAATTAACTGCAGTTCTGGATACTTTGCTGAAGGAGACCCCACGTGCATACACTCCACACATGTGCACCCCTTAGGATGCTTCTAAATTTATAGGTTGGCTAGAGGATCATGTCAGAGGGATTGTGGGAGCTGGTTTGGGATAAATTAGCAGCTGGTCAACACATTAGGGGGTGAATAGATGATCCAAGACAGCCAGACCTAACACTAGTCCTGACTCCATCTATATGCTATAGCACCTTTCACCAGTTAACATCTGCAGTGGCCTAAGGATGGATATACAGTAATTGGATACAATGCAAGTATTGGATACAATGCAACAGATGACTTATAGCAGGGATTCAGCAGGCAGAGATATTATACAATTAAATAGTTTCAGGATGGCATAAGCAGCAGATGACAGACACAGCTAGCAGAGATATTATACTATTAAATAGTTTCAGGATGGCATAAGCAGCAGATCTGTTCAAGGTCCAACAAGGCAAAGTCACACTAAATGCATGCACAGAAAAAAATTATTCTACAAAAATATGTGAAGAAGCAGAGACATAACAAATATTTGATGCATAGAACACTTTGAATTTTGCTTTCAAAAATGTTTCCCATTTTGCACACAGACTTGCACAGGAATGTTTTTATAATACACATTGAGGCTGAGCCTGTGATTTTTTTCACAAAAAGCTCTACAATCCATGAGATTTGGCATCGATTGTGACCAACTTGGACATGTGGAAGTTTAGTTACCACACAAACGGATTACAGGACACATGTTTCTTTGGGTACACAAAATGATAACTATCCATGCAATGGAGGTAAAGAAGGAACAGTATGGAAAGCAGCAGATGAGGAAGATGATGGGGCTGATGACAATGACAAAGTCAAAGTAATTTTCACCTATCAGTAGATAATCCATAATGCTGATGTACCGTGACAAAACCCAACTCTCATAGAATCATAGAATGGTAGAGTTGGAAGGGACCTCCTGGGCCATCTGGTCCAATCCCCTGCTCAAAGCAGGATTCACTAAATCCTCCCAGATATCTGTCCAGCCTCTGTTTCAAGACTTCTATTGAAGGAGGACTCACCACCTCTCATGGCAGCCTGTTCCACTCATTGATCACACTAACTGTCAAAAAGTTTTTTCTCATATCTAATCTGTGTCTCCTGTCATTCAGTTTCATCCCATTGCTTCTAGTCTTTCCTTGTGCAAATGAGAATAAAGATGATCCTTCTACAATGTGGCAGCCCTTGAGATATTTGTATACAGCTATTAAGTCTCCTCCCAGTCTTCTCTTTTGCAAGTTAAACATTCCCAAATCCTGCAACCGTTCCTCATAGGACATGGTTTGCAGATCGGTCACTATCCTGGTCGCTCTTCTTTGAACTTGCTTCAGTTTGTTGATGTTTTTTTAAAATGTGGTGCCCAAAACTGTACACAGCATTCCAGATGAGGTCTGACCAAAGAGGAGTAGAGGGCAATAATGACTTATGATCTAGACTGTATGCTTCTGTTAATACATCCTAGAATTGTATTTGCCTTTTTTGCTGCTGCATCACACTGTTGACTCATGTTCAGTCTGTGATCTATTAGTATACCCAAGACTTTTTCACATGTGCTGTTGCTTAGCCCTATTCCTCCCATTCTGTATATGCTTTTTTCATTTTTATTGCCCAGATGTAGTACTTTGCAATTTTCCCTGTTAAAAACCATTCTGTTAGTTGCTGCCCACTGCCCCCATTTATTTATATCTTTTTGAATAATCTCTCTCTCTTCTCTAGTATTAGCTATCCCTCCTAGCTTTTTAACTCTGCTACATTTGGATGAATTGTTAATCGATGACATAAGTAATGTGATCACTCAGCCCGGCATCCATGACACACTGAGCTGACCGTAAGAACGGTGGCTTGTGGCTGGTGGTGACATCACTTAGGTTACCGCCGGTCACACCCTGTCGCATTCTCACTCTCAACCTAGTGTATCCTGAATGCTGGCCTGAGCGGTTGCATTACTTATGACACCACTCAGCAATGCATTCAGATGGACAGGTGAGGAATACTTAGTTTTTATATTTTTATTTTGTTCTTAATAAATGGGTAAAAGAGGATTATTGTTTGAGAATGTTTTGTCAATTATAAAACTTTATTGTTAGTGCCTTTATTAATTTTCACTACAGGGTTAGTAATGTGGGTGGCTGGTAGATGCCTATCCATTACTAACCCCTTGACTTAATGTCAGCTGACATAACACAGCTGACATCAATCCCCAAACCATTACCCCGTTTGACAATTCACCAGTGCAACTGGGAAGTGCAGTGGCTAAGAGCCATAATTGGCATATCTAATGAATGCGTCATTTCTGGTGAGGCTGAGGGCTGGTGTTTTTAGTCTGGGAAGTGGACAATATCCATGGCCCCTTCCCAGCCTTTTATGATCAGCATGCAGTTGTTTGTTTAACCTCTTCTGTTTATTAAATATAGGGAAACCCACATCATTTTTTTAGGGGTTCCCCCAATTTTAATGATCAGTAGTGGCTAAGCTAACAGGTGTGAGCTGATGTTAATAGCCAGTGAAGCTTCGTGGATATTGACTTCTTCCCAGAATAAAAACACCAGCCCCAGCTGTCGGCTTTCTCTCAGCTGGTTAGGGAAATTAAGGGGAAATGAAAGCTATTTTTAAAAATTATTTATTTATTCAATAAATACATGTATAGTAAGATACACACACACTACACTATATATGTCACTGTAAAGTTCCATAACGTGAGCACTAAAATTTGAGGTCCTTAACAGAAACTTTGTGTGCGGTACCAAACCCTGAACACAGATTTCAAACAGGAAGTGTATCTGCTGCGCCTAATAAATCTTGGTGAAAGGCAGCCAATCACCAAGCTTTATGACTGTGGATCTTCCTCCTGCATCACAGCCATGCCAAGTATTGGCAGACCTATGTTTGGGCAGCGCAGCACTTGAGAAGTCCTGTATAAAGGTAGGATCACGGGTTGCACCGCAATTATCAGTGTTGTCAGACAGCAGAAAAGAGAGCCATACAGACTAGTGCATACAGACCATATATTCTGTTCTAAATAACCTGATTATTTGTGCTTATACAGCCTAGTACACAGTGAATATCCAACCTTATGTATTGTGCCTGTATTGCATGGTGCACAGTTCACTTTCAGCATTGTATACATTGCCTGTACAGCCTGGTGCACAGTACACTTTCAGCGTGGTGTATAGTGCCCATCCAGCCTGATGCACAGTGCACTAGGGTGGCTGGGGTTCATAACTCATCCACCTGACCGTACCCCTCAAGTGGAAGAGACAGAGTGCACCTGTTGGAGGATGAGTATGTGGGAGGGGCAGTGCACATGATCTGCAGACAACTTCAGCACATCTGTGAGGATTAGGAAACACAGGTGCCAACTGCTGCATCTTTCTGCAGTGTGCCGACCGGCATAGAGGCCAAGGGTGCGGAAAGGGTGAAAGTTCATGAGGTCCTAGACCTAACATGGAGCGAAGGCCATCATAGTGACAAAGAAGGGGAGGTGGTTACGCCGTGCCAGCATCACAGAAAAAGAGGTAGCATGGTGGAAAAGCACAACGACCAGCCCCTAGCCAGTACGTCAGCTGCTACTGCCTACCATGCCAAGGAAATGAGTACAACAAAGCTAGCTCAAAGGAGATCCCTGACATGTCTTTTCTTCAGCCACTGTGCTGACAACAAGACCCTGGTGGTTTTATGGTACGCTATCAGAGCCTGAAGCAAAGTATAAATTTTCTGAACCTGAGGACCACCTGCATGATGAGGAAACTAAAATCTAAGCATGAGATGCAGTGGAGTACACACGATAAAAAGCATGGCAGATCAGAGCCTCCTTTTCTGCTGTGGTCTCGGCCTCTTCCTCCTGCTCACGATAAACAGGGCCACCTACCTCCTAGCAAAGAGAGGATGTGATAGCACCACCATCACCACCACAAATATCAACAAGCATTTCCACACCATCCCAAGGAAGTATTCAGGTTTTCCCCACACCCTCAAGAGACAGTAGGGACCCCCCTAACCACCCACGAGCCATGGTCCTGAATTATTGCATTTCAAAATTACTCACTGTCGAAATGCTTCCATTCCAGCTTGTGGAGACAGACAGTTTAAAAAACTGATGGCGGTGGCTGTTCCACAGTATGTTGTTCACAGCCACAACTACTTTTCCAGGTGGGCCCTCCCTGCCCTGCACTGTACACACAGTTGGAAGAACAAATAAGGTGTGCACTGTGCATCGTCATCAGTGGCAAGGTCCACATAGCCACTTATACGTGGACCAGTAGGCATGGCCAAAGACGTTACATCTCCCTTTCTGCCCACGCCATAAATCCAGTGGTGGCTGGGCCAGAGGCAGAAGGTGTTGTAGGTCTTGCTGGATGTTCCTTTGTCCAGGTTGCTTCTTTCTTCTATGCCGCTTTCTCCACTACCTCATAATCCACTCACAGTAAGACCTGCACCACCAACTTGAGCTCAGTCGGGGAAACAACAGTAGGTGGTTTTGAAACTGATCTTTTAGGAGGACAGATCCCATACCATACAGGAGCTGTGAATGGGGATCAAAGAGCATATAGATGAGTGGTTTGTGCTGCTGCACCTCAAGCTTGACCTGGTGGAGTGTGATAATAGATGAAAATCTGGTAGCAGCTCTAGGCCTGGCCCGTTTGACGCACAACTCTTGCCTGGCGCATATGCTTTATTTGGTCGTGCAGAGCTTCCTCAAAAATTACCAGAAAATGTCTGATCTGCTAGTGAAAGTATGTGTAGTGTGTGCGCACTTTCATCGTTCTCACCCCGCTGCTGATCACTTCTCTGCGTTGCAGTGTCACTTCTGTCTTCCTACTCATCGCCTGATGTGTGACGATCCAACAAGTTGACACTCCACCCTGCATATGCTGGAGAGGTTGTGTGAACAGCAGCAGGCAATAGTAGAGTTTCAGCAACAGCACGCATGGGTGACTCGCTCTTCAGAAAAACTTCACTTCGCCACCAATGAGTGAGCCTCAATGCGGGATGTTTGTACCATGTTATGCTGCTTTGAATATTCCAGCAACATGGCCAGCGCTGATGACACCATCATCAGCATTACAATACCACTTGTATGCCTTCTGGAAGCAACACTTCAGGCAAAGATGCATAAAACATTGGCACAGGAGGAAGAGGAGCAGGACCATTTTCAACGTTATCAGGCCTATCATACACACATGGCTTGGACGGTGGGTTTTTGTACCAACAGCAGGCAGATACACAAGCATCCAGCAAGGTGACATCAAACAGGACACTTGACAGTTGACATCAAGCCCGAGTTTAGTAATGGGGAGGCATCCATCAGATAACCCCATTACTAACCGAGTAAGTGAATAGTTAAAAAATTACACACACAGGAAAATATACTTTATTTGAATAAACACTCCCCTACTCTCACTTGTTCACAAATTTATTATGAAAAAAAAATAAATGATTAAAAAGAAACCGTGTGGGGTCCCCCCTTTTTTGGTAACCAGCCAAGGGAAAGCAGACAGGTGGGGGCTGCAGCCCACAGCAGTCTGCTTTCCCTTGGCTGGTAATTGAAAATAGTGAGGCACTGTTTTTTTAAATTTATTTAAATAACTAATAAAAAAAGGAATGGGGTATCCCCAATTTTTGATAACCATCCAAAGGGTAGCAGACAGCTGGAGGCTCCCCCTATATTTAATAACCAGCAAAGATTATCGCTGGTCACACTCAGTCATGTGTGAGCAGATTGCCAGGTTGAGCGGTACATTTGTAACTGCTCAGAAATTCAACAAGAATAACAGAGTTGGGGATTGTTCTGGGACCTCAGCATTATGGATTATTGGCCTAAAGGTGAATATAACTTTGATTCTGATTTTTATTTTTACAATAATAAATGAGGAAAAGAGGGTGTTTGTGAGGGAGTGTTTTGTTCAACTAAAGGACTTTTATCAGTGTCTTTTCTTACTTTTCATTACTGCGTTAGTAATGGGGGTATCTTATAAAGGCCTCTGCATTACTAACCCCTTGGCTTGGTGACATCAACCACAAAACTATTATCCCACTTGCCATTGCACCAGGGAAAGTGTGAAGAGCAGGGCAAAGCACCAGAATTGCTGTATCTCATGGATGCACATTTTTGGGGGGCAGATGCGGGCTGCTATTTTTAGGCTGGGGAGGGCCAATATCCATGACAAATACCCAGTATGAAAATACCAGCTAACAGCTGTCTGCTTTAGCATGGCTGGTTATCAAAAATGGGGGAGACCACTGTAAGCTTTTCAGGGGATATAGCTCTGGGATCGCCGTCTTGAGGAGACGGAGTGGCATAAAGAGTCCATTCACAGACAGCAGTTCTGGTAAAAACTGGCCGCAACCAGTTTTATTAAAGTCCACAGCAAACAGAACATAATCAAAACCAAATCATAAACATAAATCCTGGGCTTCTCCAGCCACTCACTACACATAGATAGAATCCCTTACTATCAGGGACTAGACTCTAACAGCCTGGTCCAAAACAAGACATTATATTCAGCAGTTACCAGCGTGGTTTTCCCAGAGACTCCTCTTGTATCTGGAAGCACCTCAAGCATCCAGATTGAGAGAGCTCCCCTTATATTCAGTAGTTACCAGCATGGAGTTTCGCAGAGACACCTCTTGTGTCTGGGGGCGCATCCAGCACCCAGACTGAGCGAGCTCCCCTCCCGGAGTCTCCTCCTGTGCCTGGACTCCTGTCCAGACTAAGCGAGCTCTCTGTCTGTATTCCCAGACACCTACTTCTGGCTTCCTAATTATCACCTGAGTGGCCACAGGTTTGAGCTGAAAGTGTGTACTGAATGGCAGGTGTAGTGACCTTTCTCCACCACTAGTTTTACAAAGCCACACATTTCCCTTATACCAGACAGCAAAGTACCTAGGTGAAATGTACACCCCATTCCACACATATCCCTTCACTGTCTCACACCACACACTGTTTTTTTTAATTATTTACTTAAATAATTTAAAAAAAATAGCATGGGGACCACTGTATTTTTGATAACCAGCCAAGATAAAATTGACAACTGAGGGCTGAAGCTTTTTAGCTAAATATATGTACAGAAAAATACACATGCACTGCATTAATCTCACTGACATCTTTATTACTATGGACAGGTGCTGGCTGATGAAAACTCTCATCAGCATCACCTGCTCTCACTGCTATCATCGAGACTAGGCATACACTGATGAGAGAAGTACTCATCAGACGATGTTTGACCATCGGAAACCTTTTCACGCTCAGTCACAACTGCTGGCTCACACGCTGTCATCTGTGTGACAGAGTGGGAACTGCAGCACTGTTACTGCGGTAAAGTATAAAGTTACCACAGATCAGATCCGGTGTTTTCTGCGCTGTCACACAGATGACAAGGAAATGTTCAAGCCCCCCATTCATTTGAATTGGGTCCATGTTCAGGTTTAAGATCTGGTACCAGAACCAAACTTTTTTAAAAGTTTAGCCAAACCCAATGAACCTGAACGTCCATGAGTCCATGCATCACTATACATGAACAAACATGCATGTCTGAACAAGACCAAATGCTTCTCATTGACACCGTTGACAATTTTAAGTCTGACTATTGTTGCACTTATGCCCCAATATCATATATGCTACGGCAATCACTTATTGATTATCCCTATTAGCGCTAAATCATCCATTTGTATCATTATGGTCCACAGCTGTCCGGATCGCCTAGTACAGTATATTTATATTTCTAAAGTGTAGATAAAATCTTAAATCAGCCTGTGCCTTATAAAAAAATGTCCAAATTATAAGGATAAAATGTGAATGTTTCTAGAGATGCACTGAAATTTTTGTTGCTCTTGAACTGTATGATTACATGATCACTTCCTAACTATTGATTTAATTACATAGTCACACATCCCCTATGTACATATTATTTAATAGTGACATTTGCTGTCAGCAGAAAGCATTAAATGGTAATTGAGTTGTAAATGTGGAATACAAATAAGGAAATGTCAGCCTGAATCTGTCCATGGCAGAGGTAAGAGCACTTAGTGCTAACAAGGGGAAGATTCACAGCTGTGTCTGCCTTTTAAGTGAGCTCTTTATTCACAGGACCAAGCTCTGATAATCTTGTCTGACCTATTCCTGAGATATCCCCTGTTCCACTGGAATCAAAAATACATTATTATATCCCCAAGTGACATGTCTGACCTATTAAATATTTACATTATTTTTTTAACTGATTGCAGTTTTCTGAAAAAAGAAATATCCACCATTAGTCAAATAAGCGCTGGAAGAAAACATTTATCCAGGAGATGACCTTTTCCATCTCTCATTAAACATTAACATAGCATGGCAAGATATGGTGATGAGATCACCATCTTCATCGGTAGTTGGGATGCAAAAGTACGACTGCAAAAACTTCAGTCCAGCAGCAGTTTTAATGGATAAACTGAAACTGGTCTTGATCTGTCTAATTTGTTTTTGCCAGAATTTAAAACCAAAATCGTAGACCAGCCAACACTAGTTCTACGCTTAATGAGAGTCCTTGTTCTTAGTATGCAATACTTGTTTTTACTTATAGGTCGCCCATCATGGCTCATTTTCATGACCTGTTTCACTGATGCTTCTCCTCAAGTCTAGAGTCTTTAAGGACTCACTCACATGAGCGATGATTTTCTCATGTGAGAGGATTGGCCCGATTATGTTAATGACACTCCACTTATTGTCTGTTAGAGTTTGAGCCAAGTGTCAGTTTACGAAGGTGCAAAGAACAGGGAGAACTTAATTTCTCCATCTTCTACAACGTCTGTGTTCATGTAAATTGGACTGGACTCAGAATGCATCCAAGTGCAGTCCAATGTTTTACATGCACCCATAGACTTGAATGGGTGCGAGTGCTCTGATTTGCATAGCCACTTACATTATACCAAATTATCATGAGAAAAAAATAGAAGATCTGCACTGCCCCATAGCATAAAATTGGGCTGGGCGCTATATGACAAAACATCGGAAAGCACTCGTCCAAGTTATATGATCGTGTGAGTGAGCCTTAACTATATTCCTTTTCATAGGATATGGAAAACTGCCGATGTCAACCAGACCCGCCAAATTGAGGAGTAGAGATGAGCAAATTTGTTCGGATTTGGTTTAGAATACGTTCGGAATAGAATATTGTTTTTGCAATATTCATCGAACATAGA
>VIAB01041305.1:1611-11808 GCA_009801035.1 Oophaga pumilio
GACCTCCGACTTTTCCCGATAATCGGCCGATTTCGTTCGACTAGACTTTTGAGTAAGTCAGCTTTCACGAAACCCGACTCGACCCTCCAAAAGGCAAAGTCGCTCATCTCTAGTGAGCACATTGCAGCTAGCACAGGAAACACCCACAATGTCCTGACACACCAGCTTGAGTCATTGGCTGCAGAAATCACATGTCCCTCTCCACATAAATAGCAGACATCTTGTTTTAGTGCCATTTTGACACTGTAAAAGGGCAGAGAGGCTGCTCCTGACGCGGGCACTGTTAGCAGCAAGATTTTAGCTAGTTAGGTAGGCAGTTGTATATCAGTCAGATAGTGTAGCTACTGTAGCTAGTGTCCACTGTGGCTGGTAAAATTAACTTCCACCTCCTCTTTTTTTTGGCCATTACTGAGGTCCACAGAGAAAGCCAGCAAGGCACATGTCCTACAAGTGTGTTGTGCACTGCTTCTATTGTGCTCTTTGCATGAGTTAGACATTCTAAATAATATTTTTTCACTAGCTAAATGTGAAACAGCCTGCTGTATCCCACCTTGTCATTTAGTGCTGTGGTGATATGAAACTGTCTGCAGACCTACCAAAAATAATAATTTTTTCTGTTGCTGAATGTGATACAGCCCACCATATCCCACATTGTCATGTTGTGGCGGTGATATGAACCTGTCTGTAGACCTAACGTGCATTAAAAATATATAGTTTTTTCTGTTGCTGAATGATATACAGTCCGCTGTATCCCCTGTTGTCATTTTGTGGTGGTGATGAAGCTGTCTGCAGACCTCAAGCACATTAAAACATCTTTTTTTCTGTTGATAAATGTGATACAGCCTGCTATATCCAACCTTTTTATTTAGTGGCGTTGAAATTGTTCTGTGTGCAGATCTGTTGCACATTAAAATTAATTAATTTTATTTTTTTTGCAAAAGTGATACACTGAGTCATGTGACTGTATGAAGCGCCATGTTTGGACGAATGAGCGATACAGGGTATTAATCCCCAGCATGATCTGGATGATTTGATTGGAGGTTTATCTGAACACTACACTTCCCTGATTTGTAATACATAAATGGGTTGGATATACTAACATTTGGCGCCATTTTTCCCTGATCTTCTGATTGGATCTTGACCAAATAAGGAGTAATTCTACATCATCACATTAATTAACAATTAAACATTGGTCTCCATGGATACCACTATGCCGCTGACGTGTTGGTCATTATTGTAAACATTTATTGTGAATCTATGTGTATATGTGTAATTTTAATATTATATATATGGGATAATGATACTCTTGTATAATGCGGATTTTGTGTATTTTTGATGTCTATTTTGTATATGATATATATGTTTGTTACAATGTGGGATGTGGCTACATTGTGATAGGATCTGATTTTAGCTCCACACTATTTATAGCCCACCATTTGCACTGTTTGGATATACTTGATAAAGATCCTGTTAGGATCGAAATGTTGTATTTTTATGGCGGAATAAAGTTTCTTATTTTTTCAGCAAATACACCTGGATGGAGCGCTGTCTTCTCTTTTCTCTATTTGGACTATTTTTCCAAGAAGGTTCCTTGGAACGAACACGGGCGCCGCAACTTTGTGAGTGCTGTTTGCCATTTTTTTATCGGTGATATGAACCTGTCTGCAGACCTAACATGCATTAATTATATAGTTTTTTCTGTTGCTGAATGTGATACAGTCCCCTGTATCCCACGTTGTCATTTTGTGGTGGTGATGGAGCTGTCTGCAGACCTCAAGCACATTAAAATATCTTTTTTTCTATTGATAAATGTGATACAGCCTGCTATATCCAACCTTTTTATTTAGTGGCGTTGAAATTGTTCTGTGTGCAGATCTGTTGCACATTAAGATTAATTAATTTTATTTCTTTTGCAAAAGTGATACAGCACCTGAGATCTGAGTTTGAAATTGTTTTGAGCCTATCTTCTAGATTATGTGCATCTTTGGCATCTAATTTCTCACGGGCATCTTTTATGCTTAGCTTGAGACGTGCTTCTGTTACACCTATAGTCTGATGAGCTTCAAACTCTCTCTGGTAATTGATGTTGGGTAACTGAGTAATTGTTTTAGGGTGGATTCAGGATCTTGAACTGCCCATAGCGACCCTGTAATTGATCCTTTTGTCCAGTCCCATTCCTGCCGTCGTCATGGCCCTTTTCCTGATCATTTTACGTAATGACCCGTCAGCCATATTTCTGCGGCAAACTTGCACCTTACCAGCAGCAAATGTAAGAAAGTGGGCATTCCAAAGCCACAAACAATCTTTTAGATTATACAGGCCTCATCCACACTAAAAATATATATTTTTTACGCTACTAATGTGATTTGGAAGGAGAGGACTCAGTTTGAAATTGTTTTGAGCATATCTTCCTGATTATGTGCATATTTGGCATCCAATTTCTCACCGCCATCTTTTATGCCTAGCTTGAGACATGCATCCATTACACCTGTCGTCTGAAGAGCATCAAACGTTCTCTCGTAATTAGTGTTGGGTAAATGATTAATCATTGTAGGCTGGATCCTGGATCTCGCACTTTCGATAACCGCCCTATTATTTATCCTCTTGTACTTTCCCATTCCCACCATCGTCATGCCACCTTTCCTGATCAGTTCATCTAATGACACGTCTGCCATATTTCTCCAGCAAACCTGCACCTTACCAGCAGCAAATGTAGAAAAGATGGTGTTCCAACGCCATGGCCAATCTTCTAGTTTATACAGGCCTCATTCACACTGAAATTTTTTTTGTATGTTACTAACCAAATACAGAAGAGGAGATCTCAGTTTGAAATTGTTTTAAGCATCTAGTCAATGTTATACAGGCCTCATCGATAGGCCCCCCAAAATCCTTCTGTTACTAATGTAATACAGTAGGGGAAATCTAACTTAAAAATTGTTTGTAGCGTATCTTCTTTGTCATCCAGCCCTCATCCACACTTAAACAATTCTTTCTTCTGTTACTATCGTAATACAGTAGGGGACATCTTATTTAGAAATTGTTTGTAGCATCTAGTCAATTTTATGCATGCCTCATCGACAAGCCCCCAAAAATCTTTCTGTTACTAACATCACATAGTAGGGGACATGTCACTTAGAAGAAATTGTTTGTAGAATCTAGTATATGTTATACAGGCCTCATCGACAGGCCCAAAATGTTTTCTGTTACTAACGTAATACAGTAGAGGACATCTCTTGTACAAATTGTTTGGAACATGTAGTCAATGCTATACAGGCCTCATCCATACCAAAAAAAAAAAAAAAAAAATCTGTTTCTAATGTCATACAGTAGGGGACATCTCACTTTGAAATTTTTTAGAGCAGATTTTCTTTGTCATACAGACCTCATCGACACTGAAACAATGCTTTCTGCGGTGAGAAACGTGATTCATCACGCTATATTTCACATTCTAATTTTGTGCAGCTGAAATTCAGCTGCGTGCAGAGGTTGTGCAGAGTAAAAAATCTAATTTTTAGTTTATCTGAGCAACATGACTGGGAAAAAGCAAGGACCTGGAAGAAGGGCGATTAGGATTGGTGTTAGAGGTGTATGTGGGGTAGGTGTTAATGTTTCTGAAAGCACTAGTGAACCACTAATGTGACATCCTATGAAAAGACAACTGACATTTTCTGTTACTGGATGTTGTAGTTTTTAGTGTGCTATATTGTTCTTGTGTTATTGCAGTCTCTGATATCTTTAGTGGGGCTTATGTGCCTGCTATTGCTGCTGCTGCTGCTGGAGATGTTAACACTAATTTGCTGAAATGTGAACGATCCTGCTTGGGTGTCTATCTGCTGGGTTGGTGAAGTGGAAGACCTGTGGGTCCCTATTATAATATTTCTGCTGTGTTAAAATTGATGCCACTTTGTTGGTGTTTGCCACTAAATTTTTAAATGTGAACACTCTTAGTTGGGTGTCCATCTGCTTGGTTGGGTGTAATGGAAGTCCTGTCGGTCCCTATTAGACTATTTATACTGTGGTGAAATTGATGTCACTTCGTTGGTGTGTGCAAATAAATTTTTATAAATGTGTAGATTCCGTGTTGGGTCTCCTTCATGTGTGCATATAGCAGTAGGCCTCCAATACCAGCAGTCCTCCACTGTCTTTGAGTCAACTACCCATGGCTTAATGACTTTTTTCAACAGTATTTACACAAGAAAATCCCATGACAGACAACATGATCAGTGATAACAAAAATTCTCCATTAAATGTAACCTGCTATACCCAGCAGGAAGTATGGCGGCGTCTAAAAATCACTAAAGTAGACAAATCTCTAGGCCCAGATGGGGTATACCCCCAAATACTGCAGGAATTAAGTACAGTCATTGATAGACAATTATTTTTAATCTTTTAAGATTCCATAATAACAGGGTCTGTACCACACGACTGATGTATAGTAAATGTGATGCAAACAGACCAGTGAGCTTAACCTCTAATGTGAGTAAAATCATGGAGGGTTTTCTAAGACATGCTATACTGGAGTATTTGAAGAAGAATAACCTCATGACCCAAAAGTAACATGGGTTTACGAGGGACCGTTCCTGCCAAACTAATCTGATAAGCTTTTATGAAGAAGTAAGTTTCAGACTGGACCAAGGAAACGCTGTGGACATGGTGTATATGGACTTTTATAAAGCTTTTGATACGGTGCCACACAAAAGTTGCTACATAAAAAGAGTACAATGGGGATAGGGGAAAATATGTGTAAGTGGGTTGAGAGCTGGCTCAGGGATAGGAAACAAAGGGTGTTTATTAATGGAGCACTGGGTCGTGGTAAGCAGTGGGTTACCGCAGGGGTCTGTGTTGGGCTTGCTACGTTTTAACATATTTATTAGTGACCTTGTAGGAGGCATACAGAGTAGAATTTCAATATTTGCAGACGCCACTAAACTCTGCAGTGTAATCAATACAGAGGAGGACAATTTAATATAACTGGAAGATTTATGTAAACTAAAAGCTTGGGCTGATAAATGGCAAATGAGCTTTAATGGGGATAAATGTAAGGTCATGCACTTGGCCAGAAGAAATAAGATGTATAATTATGTGCTTAATTGTAAAACACTGGGCAAAACTGTCACTGAAAAAGACCTGGGTAGATGCGTGGATGACAAACTCACATTTAATGGCCAGTGTCAGGCAGCTGCTGCAAAGGCAAGTAAAATAATAGGATGCAATAAAAGAGGCATAGATGCTCATGAGGAGAACATAATTTTACCTCTATACAAGTCACTAGTGCGACTACACTTACAATACTGTGTACAGTTCTGGTCTCTGGTGTATAAGAAAGACTTAGCTGAACTAGAGCGGGTGCAGAGAAAAGTGACCAATTTTATTAGAGCACTTGGGGTCTGCAATACCAAGACAGGTTATTACACTTGTGGTTATTTAGTTTGGAAAAACAAAGGCTTTGTCGTGATCTTATTATAATTTATAAATATATGATGCGACAGTACAAAGACCTTTCTAATGATCTTTATTCTCTTAGACCTGAGACGGGGACAAGGGGGCATCCTCTACGTCTGGAGGAAAGAAGGTTTAATCATAATCACAGATGCAGAATTTTTACTGTAATAGCAGTGAGGTATGGAACTCTCCGCCGTATGATGTTGGAATGAGTGATTTACTACTAAAATTTAGGGAGAGACTGGATGTCCTTCTTCAAAAGTATAATGTTACAGGTTATATATACTAGATATCACGGGTGTGTCGCTGCGAAGATCGTCGCGATTGCACACCCTGACTTCGCACAGCTGAGTTTCTGGTGCTGGGTGTTTTTCGGCACTGAGGGAGTTAATTCTTTCTCTCTCTGTGCTGGACTGACCAGCCTTGCTCAGCTGCAATTAATGTTTTGTTAATTGGTTTCCTTCTTATACCTGCCTGTCTGCTGGGGAAGTGTCGGTGAAAGCATTCATGCAGACCAGCAGAGCGGATCGTATTGAGAAGTCTAAGCTAAGAATACCTGTTGTGGTTTTCTCCTCTCCTCGCTTTATTAGTTATCTCCCTACCCGTTTGTGTTCCCTCCGTATTGGTAGTTTTGTATGCAAGGTGTTCTTTTATTTTACCCCTTGTACTGTCTCGTTTGTCTTATACTGTGTGTGAAGGCAGATACCTTCCTGATCCCTGTGGGGGTAATCAGGGTCCTTCTCAGGACTAGATTACAGTGGTTAGGGATTCACAGGAGATAGGGTTTACGCTGGCGGCCTGGACCTCTGTACCATCAACAGTACCTCCAGGTAGAGGGATTAGCCAGGACCCCAGCTTAGGGTCAGCATAGACCCCGGTTCTCCTGTATACAGAGACAGCGTGACACTAGATTCCTCGATAGCGCGTTGATCCAGGGAACAAGTCTGATTGCCGTATGTGGAGTCGGGAAGGAATTTTTTTCCTCAATGTGGAGCTTGGTTTGCCGCATGGGTTTTTTTTGTCTTCCTCTGGATCAACATGTTAGGCTATCGGTTGAACTAGATGGACTTAAAGTCTCCCTTCAACCTTAAAAAAAAAATACTATTTACTATATACTATGTACTATCTCAATGAGAATAACTGTTTAACTCCACATCATCATGGGTTTATGAGGAATCGCTCCTGTCAAACCAATCTAATCAGCTTTTATGAAGAGGTAAGCTATAGACTGGACCAAGGTGAGGCATTGGGCGTGTTATATCTTGATTTTTCCAAAGCATTTGATACTGTGCCACACAAGAGGTTGGTACACAAAATGAGAATGCTGGATCTGGGGGAAAATGTGTGTAAATGGGTAAGTAACTGGCTTAGTTATAGAAAGCAGAGGGTGGTTATAAATGGTACATTCTGTAACTGGATTGCTGTGACCAGTGGGGTACCACAGGGTTTGGTGTTGGGGCCTATTATCTTCAACATATTTATTGACGATCTGGTAGAAAGTTTACACAGTAAAATATTGATATTTGCAGATGATAGAAAACTATGTAAAGTAGTCAATACAAGAGAAGATAGTATTCTGCTACAGATGGATCTGGATAAGTTGGAAACTTGGGCCGAAAGGTGGCAGATGGGGTATGACAATGATAAATGTAAGATTATACACATGGGAAGAAGGAATCAATATCACGATTACACACTGAACAGGAAACCACTGGGTAATTCTGACATGGAGAAGGACTTGGGGATCATAGTTAATGATAAACTTACCTGGAGCAGCCAGTGCCAGGCAGCGGCTGCCAAGGCAAATGGGATCATGGAGTGCAATAAAAGAGGTCTGGATACACATGATGAGAGCATTATACTGCCTCTGTATAAATCTCTGGTTAGACTGCACATGGAGTACTGTGTACAGTTTTGGGCACCGGTGCTCAGGAAGGATATTATGCAACTAGTGCAAGTACAAAGGAGGGCAACAAAATTAATAAAGGGGATGGGAGAACTACAATACCCAGAGAGATTAGCAAAATTGGGATTATTTAGTCTAGAAAAAAGACGATTAAGGGGCGATCTAATAACCATGTTTAAATATATCAGGAGACAATAGAAATATCTCTCAGAGGATCTGTTTATACCAAGGAAGGTGACGGCCACAAGGGGGCATTCTCTGCGTATGGAGGAGATCAAGTTTTTCCACCAACAAAGAACAAAGAAGAGGATTCTTTACTGTTAGGGCACTGAGAATCTAGAATTCCTTGCCTGAGGAGGTGGTGATGGCAAACACAGTCGAGGGGTTCAAGAGAGGCCTGGATGTCTTCCTGGAGCGTAACAATATTGTATCTTACAGTTATTATGTTCTTTAGAAGAACATAGATCTAGGGATTTATTCTGACAGAATACAGGCTGAACTGTATGGACAAATGTATTTTTTCGGCCTATCTATGTAACTATGTTACTGTGTTACTATAACACAACTGACTGTGCAATTACACTCTTATTATTTTACATTTTCATTTCACAATATTATTTAACAATATAAATGGGTACGGAAAGTATTCAGACCTCTTTACATTTTTAACTCTTTGCTTCATTGCAACCATTTGGTAAATTCAAAAAAGTTCCTTTTTTTTTCTCATTAATATATACCGTACTCTGCACCCCATCTTGACTGAAAAAAGCCCATAAATGTTGACATTTTTGCAAATTTATTAAAAAAGAGAAACAGAAATATCATATGGTCATGAATATTCAGACATTTTGCTCAGACACACATATTTAAGTCACATGCTGTCCATTTCCTTGTGATCCTCCTTGAGATTGTTCCACTCCTTCATTGGAGTCCAACTGTGTTTAATTAAACTGATAGGACTTGATTTGTAAAGGCACACACCTGTCTATATAAGACCTCCCAGCTCACAGTGCATGTCAGACCAAATGAGACTCATGAGGTCAAAGGAACTGGCCAAGGAGCTCAGAGACAGAATTGTGGCAAGGCACAGATCTGGCCAAGGTTACAAAAGAATTTCTGCTGTACTCAAGGTTCCTAAGAGCACAGTGACCTCCATAATCCTTAAATGGAAGAAGTTTTTGACCACCAGAATTCTTCTGGCCTGGCTGTCCAGCCAAACTGAGCAATGGCGGGAGAAGAGCCTTGGTGAGAGAGGTAAAGAAGAACCCCAAGATCACTGTGGCTATGCTCCAGAGATGCAGTAGAGAGATGGGAGAAAGTTCCACAAAGTCAACTATCATTGCAGCCCTCTACCAGTCGGGCCTTCATGGCAGAGTGACCCAACAGAAGTCTCTCCTCAGTGCCAGACATGTGAAAGCTAGCATAGAGTTTGCTAAAAAAAACACATGAAGGACTCCCAGACTATGAGAAATAAGATTCTCTTGTCTGATGAGAGGAAGATAAAACTTTTTGGTGATAATTCTAAGCGATATGTGTGGAGAAAACCAGGAATTGCTCATCGCCTGCCCAATACAATCCCAACAGTGAAGCATGGTGGTGGAAGCATCATGCTATGGGGGTGCTTTTCAGCTGCAGGGACAGGATGACTGGTTGCAATTGAAGGAAACATGAATGTGGCCAAGTACAGAGGTATTCTGGATGAAAACCTCTTCCAGAGTGCTCTGGACATCAGACTTGGCCTAAGGTTCACCTTTCAACAAGACAATGACACTAAGCACACAGCTAAAAGAACAAAGGAGTGGCTTAAGAACAACTCTGTGACAATTCTTGACTGGCCCAGCCAGAACCCTGACCTAAGCCCAATTGAGCATCTCTGGAGAGACCAGAAAATGACTGTCCACCAACGTTCACCATCCAACCTGACTGAACTGGAGAGGATCTGCAAGTAAGAATGGCAGAGGATCCCCAAATCCAGGTGTGAAAAACTCGTTGCGTCATTCCCAAGAAGACTCTTGGCTGTACTAGCTCAAAAGGGTGCTTCTACTCAATACTGAGCAAAGGGTTTGAATACTTATGACCATGTGATATTTCAGTTTTTCTTTTTTAATAAACTTGCAAAAATTTCTACATTTCTGTTTTTTTCAGTCAAGATGAGGTCCAGAGTGTACATTAATGAGAAAAATTGAACTTCCTTGAATTTACCAAATGGCTGCAATGAAATAAAGAGTGAAAAATGTAAAGGGATCTGAATCCTTTTCGTACCCACTGTAGGATGTACCAGTGAGTTCTGACCTAGAAGGTCTTCCCGTAATGATGCATACCAGAACTTCTTGATGATTGGATGACAAAGCTACTGTGCCTAGGACGATCATCACTGGATCTTGGCTTGACTGACAGCTGAGCTCCTGCAGAAACAGGTAGTTTCAGTGCTACAATGAATTCTGATTGTTTAAATCCTTTTATACCAGGTCAATAGAAATTTCTAAATCTAGGTGACTAAGAGAAAGAGATTCCCTCATTCACCCCATCAGCACACATGCTACATAATTGCAGAATGCAAATGGTTCCTTTGGTAACAAATGCCAATTACAATAATCTAGTAGGCCCTGCATTAATCAGGAATAGTTTGTGTTTTAGTTTAAGGGAGCAGTCATCAATATTACTCATGCGAGGATCACATTGCAATCCTCGGACTGGCCATCTGCTCTCTTGATCTTAGCTTGACTGCATGTATTTCTGTATACTTGTTGCTCAGGTTAGGAGAGCCGACAGCCAGGCTGAGGATTGCGATGCGATTCTCACATGAGTAATATGTAGTGTTGAGCGATACGATACTGCAAGTATCGGGT
>VIAB01041319.1:10762-21793 GCA_009801035.1 Oophaga pumilio
GTCCACTCCCGGGCGTTCTGGTCGTACCAGTGCTTCTGGTCAGCTAGAGCCTGCGTCATGTCATGCACCAACTGCATCTTGTCACAGAAGCGCATGACATAATCCACAATGGACACTTCCGTGGGGTTTGACTTATCTTCCCAGGATTCTCTTACCAACCCAAGGGGTCCCCGGACTCACCTGCCATACAGGAGCTCGAAGGTGGAGAACCCGTTGAGGCCTGCGGAACTTCTCTGTAGGCGAATAGCAGGTGTGGGAGGTACCGCTCCCAGTCGCATCCCTGGGTCTCAACCAGCATGCGGAGCATCTGTTTGAGGGTACAGTTAAAGCACTCACACAA
The DNA here is from genome assembly GCA_009801035.1 of Oophaga pumilio. Classification (NCBI taxonomy): domain Eukaryota; kingdom Metazoa; phylum Chordata; class Amphibia; order Anura; family Dendrobatidae; genus Oophaga; species Oophaga pumilio. The sequence continues at coordinate 11,103 of VIAB01041319.1, forward strand.
GCCATTGGTCTGTGGGTGATACGTGCTCGATACCAGACGCTTCACCTGCATTCTCTTACAGAGAGTCTCCATTAGGCGAGACATGAATTGGGTCCCTTGATCGGTAAGCATCTCCCTGGGAAATCCTACCCGTGAAAAGATGGTCACCAGTGCATCCGCCACCTTATCTGCCTTAGTTGAGGACAGAACCACTGCCTCCGGGTACCGGGTAGCGTAGTCTACCATAGTATGGATGTATTGCTCTCCAGAGCTGCTGGGGACGGCCAGCGGGCCCACAATGTACACCATGATTCTCTGGAAAGTCTCCTCTATCACTGGCAACTGGATAAGGGGAGCCATAAGAACAGGCGCCGCCTTCCCCACCCTTTGACAGTAGATACAGGAGCGGCAGTAGTTAGTCACATCTGTCCCCATCTTGGGCCAATAGAAGTGTTGAGACAGCCGGGCCTTAGTTTTGCTGACCCCCAAGTGTCCAGCGAGTGGAATTTCATGGGCAATCTGCAACAACTCACCTCACCTACGGGACGACCAGCTGTTTTTCCCTCAACCACTCCTTTTGGGAATCTCTGGGTACTGTCTCCCGGTACAACCTTCCTCGTTCCCAGAACACCCACTCCTTATCACTCATGGATGTTGGTGTCTCGGCGAGGTGTCTTAAGTTCTCCAGGCTCGCATCTGAGTGCAGAGCGGCCTGGAACTCCTGGCTGGAGGCAGCCAGAAGTGACGTCAAGGTCCCCCCCTCACTGGGACCCTCTGGAACCAGCTCTGGGTTCACCTCTGGTTCAGTCTCTCCTGTAGCGGAGGAGGGTCCAGATGGCAGGACGCTACCTGTGATCTGGGCACTCTGACTGCGGGTGACAGCGGCTATGTATTCTGTCTCCCCGGGGATTTCTACAGACCCATCAGCCGGCGCTGCAATGGGTTCTACTTCCCCATCCACCCCCAACACTTCAGGAGCAGGGCTACTTATGGGCCAGTTACCTTCCTCGGTGGCACTGGTCGGTGGCATGGCATCACCTTCCTCACGGTTCCCATGCACCTCCCCATTTCCTTGTGCACCGTCGCTTGCTCTTGATAGGGGTTCCTCAGCCATCTCACTCTGCAGAGTGACGTGGCTGAGCACTCCTGTACCTGTGGACACATCTACCGTTTCAGAAAAATGGTTATCAGGTTCAGCCGGCACAGATACATCATTATCAGCATCATTCCTAGGGAAAAAATGGTTTAGTTGCATCATTACTCATCAAAGCATTGGCTGGTAACACATTCAGTTTCCCATCATCATCATCATCATCATCATCAGGGCTAACGTTACCCTGATTATCAGATTGGGAAGGGGTGTCAGGGACGTAGTATGCAACCATCCTCCCCAAATCAGTCCCTAATAAAACATCAGTGGGCAGGTTTTCGGACACCCCCACTTCCTTCACCCCGCTCTCGGCACCCCAATCAATGAAAACCCAGGCCATCGGCAAGGGGCAGTGGATGCCCCTAATCCCGGTGACAGGGTTTTCCCTGGAATCAACTCTACAGGGGCCGCCAGTTCGGGTCGGATGAGGGTTCGTTCAGCCCCGGTGTCCTTCAGGCTTGTAGCGAGATGGGCCCCCACACGGACGTGCTGTATATTGTCATCGACCCCCCCAACCACCCCACCCACCAAAAGAACCGAGGCATTGTGCCCAGAGGCCTTGGCTGGGGGGTTCTTCTACATCTCCGGAGAGGTGGCGCTGATATGTCCAGTCCGTTTACAGGAGAAACACTGTTGAGGGTCTGATGAAGGCCTGGCATTGGCAAATGGTACAGGGCCTCTGGAGGGTCAGCAGGCAGGGGTGCTGGGGTTGGTTGCAAGCTCACCCCCTTTCTAGCTGGCGGTGACTAGCTTCCGTGTCTCTTGTTTTTGGTTGGCCTCATAGTTGTCGGCGATCTGCACTGCTTTGTCCGCGTCCTCATGTTCTCGGTCCAATATGAACTGGCGGACCTCGGCTGGGCAAAGGTGTAGGAACTGGTCTTTGATCATCAGGTCCTCCAGCGGCTCAAAAGAGGTTACCGACAGTCCTCGGGTCCACTGTCTGAAGTGGGTCCTGAGTCCTTGCACCACATCACTATAACTGTCGTGTGGGCCACGTTGGAGGTTCCGGAACTTCATGTAGTATAACTCAGGGGTTAGCTGGTACTTGGTGATCAGGGCCTGCTTGATGGCCTCATAATTTCCATCTTGTTCTGCAGGGAGAGAAGCAAACGCATCCAGAGCTTTGCCTTTTAGCCCTGGGGTCAAGTACCTGGCCCATTGGTTCTCATGCAGCTGGTACTGTCTGCAGGCTTTCCCAAAGGCCCGCAGAAAAGTGTCCAAGTCCCCTTTCTTTTCCATCACCGGAAAATGCTCTGGCCGGGGCTTCAGAATCAGAGCGCTGTCGGACTCGTAGCAGCGGGCTGTGGAGGGTATCCCCCCTCGCTGGACCACCTCCAGTTCATGAGCTCTCCGCGCTTGGGCCTCCTGCTCAGCTCGGGCCCTCTCAGCCTCCCGCTCGGCCCGGGCCTCCTGCTGGCATTGCTGGATCAGCCTCAGACGTCCATCATTGTCGTCGGCAGAGAGTTCTCCCAAGGCTGCTTGCAAGTAGGGGTCCAACCCGCTCTGGTTGCATGTGGGGACAGCGTTCGGTGGTTGGGCCTCTGCTGCAGCATCACCTCTGCTTGGGCCGGCTAATGCGCCCGCTGTGCTCTCAGCATTGTCCAGTGCCACCAGGGCCAGGACCAGTTGGGCTTTGCTTTGGTCCATGGGGTCAAGGCCTCGGTACGTGCATATTCCAGCAAGAGTTTCCTTTTTCTGCTGTGCGTACCAGCATTCTATTGCAGCCATGATTGCCAAATAAAAGAATAGAAAACAAAGAGAAAGGGAGGGGTTATCGCAAGTACACACTTAATTGTCTCAGAACTACTAAACACTGAGTTCGTTCTCCAAAACTTTTGCTGCAGGGTCCCTGGAAGAACCGTGCAAGTCTTTAGTGAGAGGAATGATTGCTCAGACCAGATCACTAATGCTCTATAATCCCACCGCTGCCACCAATTGTAAGGAATAGCAGCACACGGAGGCCCGGGGGAGTCATGGTTTATGATTCCACCGCTGCCACCAATGTGATGAATATCGGCATGGAGGCCCGGGGAATCACGGATTAGGATTCCACCGCTGCCACCAATATATCATGATCTGCAGGGTTTTATATTTATCCCACTTTCCAGTTCCGCTTTGGAACTCGCAGCTCTCCGGCGCCCCCTTACCCTCAGGTCAGCCAGGGAATTGTACCTAGGATAATTAGTTGCCGGATGGGCCGATTGGATGTGTACTGGCTATTGGGTACGCTGCAGTGAGGGGATTATAACTACTCCTAGCCGCAGCCAGGCAATACACTTATAAAACCCGCTCCGTCACTGCCAGCTATATTCACAGCCCAGCACACACACGCTGCCACCAGCCTCTGGGTCTAGAATGTGGGGCAGAGGCCAACCCAATTTAGTAGCGTAGTATACTTCAGGCACGTGCAAATTCGTTATAGAGCCTAGAGACGAACTAGTAATTTTATATTTTACTCCAAAAAAGATAGGCAGTGTTTACAAAAGTTTTAAAAAAGATTTTACAAAGGGAGAAAATTAAAAATATGTACAAGCAATTAAAATAAAACAGGGTTAAAGAAGAAAACACTCACATGGTACTTAGAACATTCCGGCAAACCAGGCTGGTGGGCGGAGCCACACATCGTAGTTCATTTGAGATCCGACTGGCACGGCATCCCAGGCTAGAATGAACACAGGGGGCTCAGTAGCAGACTTATACATCTGGGCTTGTGACATCACTAAAAGTGCTGGCTTGTGACAGTCCTCCCCCTGCTCTCACAGTTACAATCTGGCTAAAAGACTTATCATAATGATAACTCACAGAGGGTACCCCATATAGAAATGCACATAGAATCATCTTACCCAGCGTGTCGCCGGCATTCATCCACAACCAAATATAGAGTACCTATTTCACACAGTTTAGGAGGAATCCATTTCTCGGATTCTGTTGGGGCTAGAACTTAGCCAGAACCACTGTAGTGAAGCCTGATAGGAGCATGTTGCAGAACTGTAGCTTTCGTATTTTTATCATAAACTTACAGCGTGTTGTGACCAAATGATTAGATTCTCATTATTGTCTATGGGAAGTCCTGAGCACATGTTGGAGACAAAGAGACCCCCCGTGGTGAGGAGGGAAAATCAAGCACTAGCATCTCAGGTTACACTGAGTGTGTGTGCAGGCTGGGAAGGAGGAAGGGAAGAGCAGTGTCACAGGCTGCAATGTGTAACAAGAGAGGGAGAGGGGGGGTCCCTTGGCTCTGTGCTGCTAGGAATCCTTCTAGAGAGTGTAGAGGATGGAAGATTCTGGAATGTTCCGGAAAAGTCATACATGATAATTTCACATTATCGTTACAACAAGAAACAGAAACACGGCCTGAAAGTGAAGCCCCGGAAGTGTCACCTCTTCCGCAAGCAGATTGAATACCTGGGACATGTTGTATCTGCCGAGGGAGTGAGACCAGCACGTGGGGAAATAGCAGCAGTACAGGATTGGCCCACTCCGAAAACCGTGAAAGATGTCCAGGCCTTTCTTGGACTTACTGGGTACTATCAACGGTTCGTGAAAAACTTCACTCGTATTGCTAATCCGCTACTGGAGTTGTTGAAGGGAGTACTGTCCGATGCGAAGAATCGGCCCATTCAGTGGGGAGAGAGCCAGGAAGCAGCTTTCTGAGCTCTAAAGATGGCCCTGACTGAAGCACCCGTACTGGCCTATGCCGGCTTCTCTCAACCTTTCATCCTTCACACCGATGCAAGCCTACATGGACTATGAGCTGTACTGTCACAGATGCAGGACGGAAAAGAGCGGGTGATTGCTTATGCAAGCCGGTCTCTTCACGACTCCAAATGAAATGCGGATAATTGCAACTCTCTCAAGCTGGAACTTCTGGCGTTAGTGTGGGCCATGACCGAAAAGTTCGCTGAGTACCAGTCCAGCTCTGAAGTTTTTGTACACACCGATAACAATCCTATGGATCACCTAGAGAATGCGAAACTGGGGGCCTTGGAGCAGAGATGGGTGGCACGTATGGCCAAGTACCAATACAATATCGCCTACCAGAGAGTAGTTGAGAATACACATGCCGATGCTCTATCCAGAAAGACTCATGAGTGAACTGGACATGACCGGACCAAAAGCTGGAGGCTGAAGAGATCCCTGAATTTCGGAACCCTGCCAGAATGTTGGCGGCAATGCAGGGACAGATCGGGGAGGTGTCCGGAGAACACACACTGGGACAACCCCGTGATGACTGGGTGCGGCTTCAGAAGGAAGATAGGGAACTCGCTCAGTTGAGGCAATGGGTGGTTTCGAAGCAGCTTCCCAGTCGAAGTGAGAGAGATGCTCTGTTCCCGGGAACACTGCAGATCCTCCGGCAGTGGGAAAGGCTCCAACTGGAAGATGGCTTGCTGTATTGGAAAGTGCAGTTGACACGAGAGTTGTGGGGTCACCTGACAAGTGGTGCTCCCAGAAAAGTTGATCAGCGGAGTGGCCACTGAAGCTCATGAGAGAGGGGCCCACTTTGGCCTGGAGAAGACATTCCAGTGGCTGCAGAAGTTGGTTTACCATCCCCGGTTGAAGTATGCAGAAGATGAAGCTTGTCAGTGATGCAGGAGCTGTTAACTAGCTAAGACTCCGGCACAGAGGGCCCCTATACAGACCATCATGACTTCTGCTCCCCTAGAGGTGTTAAACATCGACTATCTGACTGTGGTTCCAGCTCACCTTGTATATGAACACTGTCTGGTGATGACCGATCATTTTACTGAGTTCGCTGTGGTGACCTCGACCCAGGATCAGACTGCTGAATCGGCAGCACAGGCCATTTGCAGAGACTTTATCTGTGCGGTTGTCCGAAGAGAATTCACTCTGACCAAGGCGCCTGTTTCCAAGGAGGACTGCATCGCCTGTATCAGATTGAGAAATACAGGACGACGCCTTACCATCCACAAGGAAATGGGGCCTGCGAGCATTTCAATCGGACGCTGATTCAGATGTTGAGAACGTTGGAGGAAAACAGGAAAGTATGTTGGCCTGAGTATGTAGCTGAATTAGTCTGGGTGTACAACAATCGGGTGCACAGCACAAATGGATACACGCCATACACCCTGCTGTTCGGTCGAAAAGGGAAAGAGATCACCGAGCTGGAATTGGACCCAGAGGAGGACTACCCACGGACTGGGGTGTCCACCTGGGTTCGTGAACATCAACATAATCTGAAGACCCTGCATCGATTGGTACAGACCAAATTTCGGGAGCTCGAGCATCAGGAGAACATGCCCCTGCAGGGGAATGCTCTCAAGACCGGAGATTGAGTACTGGTTCAAGACAAACGACCTCGAGGCAAGTTAGAATAACGATGGGAAAAGACTCCATACATGGTGAAACGCCGAATTGGACCCGATGGTCCGCTTTATGAGGTTCAACCTGAAGGGGAAGAAGATGCCCCACTCAAGTGGTCCATTGAAACGTGCTACGCCCTTGCTTGTCACGAGACCCAGATCAACCAGAGAGCACGAATCGTTCCTGAAACTCTTCCTTCTACAGCTTGTGATTGTGAGGAGGAAGAATACTCTAACCTGCCACTTATCGACCCAGAACCTGGCCGTGTCCCTGTCCTCGCCCACTCCACCTGACTCCACCACTCAACCTGTCTTGACTACCCAACCTGACTTACGCCAACCGTTACGAACAAAAACCAACTTATTTGGCAGCGAATCATCCAAGAGATGGATGAGTGTCAACGCCTGCTGCAGGAACTGTGGCCCGTGGAATGGCTAGCTAAAGGAGAGGGGGATTGTAAGGAGACGGACCGGGCTGTGGGTACCTGTTCTGTGCCAGGTCCGGAACTGTCAAGGCTGTCTCCTCTGTTGTCCTGGGGAAAGAGTAAGAGACCGGACAAACCTCTGCACCATGAAGTAGGGGGCGTGTCTAAGCATCAGCAGCAAAAGCGCGCGCGGAAACAGTCAGTGTTGGCGGGAGCAGACAGCCCGCGGCAGGGAGAGAGGAGTGCTCCGTCCCTCGAGCACCGACATCGCGCAGGCCTGTGTCAGATCACCCCCGCCACCACCAGCGGGGACTTGAAAGAGAGAACTGCACTGTACCCGGTGACTACCAGAGAGCCAGGCACCGCACGCTCCGTGGCCGTGAGTTCAGCGTGTGCGCCACCTAAGAGAAACCGGGTACGGGACAGATGCTTACACCCTGAGCTGCCAGTATATACTTGCCGATCTACGTTAAACCCGGATAGTGCTGTGGTTTTCTCATTCTTAGCTGCATCAAACTATTGACTAGGGGCAGTGGAAGGTACCGGAGACCGACAGCTGTTACCAGAAGATGGATTGTTGTTGCTTACAGGACCCTGTTGGCCCAGCACCGCGCCAGTCAACGCAGCGCCATTGATTTCCTCGCAGCTCTAACGGCCTGAGGAACTGCTGACATGATAAGTTACTTCAAAGAACTGCGATTACCTTATCCATTTTTCTTGACCCTGCATTACCTTTGAAATTGAACTGTTTGCTCCTTCATTTAACTGTTTTACCCCCTCCTTTAACTGCTTTTCTTCCTGCGTGGAGTATCCCATTGTTAAAGTAAATTTGTTAACCCTTGCTCTGCCTACCATGCCTCCCTGCATCTTACAACCTGCTCATACTCACACAACAACCTCTACACAGATCACACAGCATGTATGGGAGAGATGACCCTTTGGTCAAACAATCGGCCCTGCAATGTATCAGGCTCTCTATTTTTAGGACCACAAAGTCAGCATTAATCATTAATTTGCCACAAAAGCACAGCGGAATTGTAAACTATACATAACCACTAGTTATAAACAAGATAAAGCATTATGTGAAATATAAAGGTGGGAATCACTGTGGAAAATGAAGGACAAAGGATGGTTCTACACAGGGCTGGACTGGGACTAAAATTCAGCCCTGGCATTTGAAGTTACACAGTCCCACTTGTCCCATGGTGACTGTATAATGTCTTTGTACACTTGTAGGTTACAAGAATTGAGGTGAGTGTAACACGACTATATAACATATAATCACAGCTGTATCCTGTGTTACTGCTCAGTCCTTATTATTGCTTTTAGTTGCAGTACCAAGAAAAGCCGCTACTTTACCTACATAACTGGATCTCTTAGATAATGAAGGGATTGAGACGACCAAAGGCTATGGAACCTCATTCTGACTGACGCTCCATAAACTTTGCCTACAGCCACTCTCGGTTCTGCTGCGCGGCACGAGACCCGGTGACTCTGAAGACGGGGGACATCAGTAACGTCACCGCTCTTCAGATATTCAGGGTCTTGCTCTGTGCTCGGCGACTGTGAAGAGCGCTATTGTTACTACTTTCACCTCTCTTCAGAGTTGCTGGGTCTCACCACGTCTGAGTTAGTAGTGGGGGTGCCTGATAGACACCTCTCCATTACTTACACCAGGGATTCATGGCAGCTGACATCAACCCAAAAAACAATTACACATACCAGAATTAAATGCTCTGGCGGCTGGGAAAAGCAGTACAGTTAGTGCTATTCCCAGGCGCCGGGTGCTAACTACAATTGTCATCATCCTTGCCTGGTCTCCCTGCGATCAGCGAGCCCAGGCAACGCTTGTGACAGTTGTGATCAGCACACAGTGCCTGGGGAACAGCGTGTTTTAAATAAATAATTAAATGTAAAAAAACTGCGTGGGGTCCCCCCTATATTTTAAAACCAGTGCAGATAAAACAGACAGCTGTGGGCTTCTATTATCAGACTGGGATGGTCCATGGTTATTGGCCCGTCCTGAGCAAAAAATAGAAGCCCACAGCCTCCACAGAATTGGCTCAACACATTACATTCGCCTATTTTGGTGCTTTACCCTACTCATCCTGATGCCCTGCTGTGGTGGCAATTGGGTTAACATATGGTGTTGATGACAGCTGTGATTTGTCAAAAATCACATATGCCATCGAGCCCTGAGGCTAGTAATGGAGAGGTGTTACACCCCCCGTTACTAACTCTAAGTTAAAATCATTAAAACACACACAGAAAAGTCCTTTATTTTAAAATAAAAACCCACCCTCTTTCACCTACTGTATTTGTTTTCCCAAAAAACACCTCTGCAGGTCCATTGTAATCCACATTGATGTCCCACAACGGTCTTTCCTACAGCTCCAGGGCACAGCAATGGGGGCGTCTTGTGCGCCCTCTTATGCTAATTTGTTCCTGGGGCTGTGGGAAAGAAATACGGTCCTTGAAACACCTGGTCACAGCTCCGTTATCTCGTGGCTACGTTATATTGACGACGTGTTCTTCATTTGGCAGGGCTCCCACGTCGCAGCTTGACTCATTCCTCTGCCAGCTTAACAACAATACCCTCAACATCAAATTAACTTGGCAATATAGTCAAATGACTATTGACTTTTTAGATCTTCGTATCTTTAAGTCAGATGGTGGTATAGTATCAATAGATATTTTTCATAAAATGACTGCAACCAATGTACTTTTACAGTTCTCGTCATCTCACACACCAAAATTAAAAAGCTCTATCCCAATCGGACAATTCTTGCGAGCTCGTCAAATTTGTTCCACTGACGAGTTATTTCACGGACAGGCTAAAGATTTGCGTGAGAAGTTTAAAAACAGAGGTTATCCCAATAAAGATATTGCCCGTGGGTACTTTCGTGCTTCTAATACAGATAGAGATAGCTTATTATCAAAATCCTATTCTAGGAATAACCAGTCCAAACAAATCATGCCCAGATTTATTACTAAATTTAATACAAATTGGATGGAGATTAATCAAATTCTTAAAAAGCATTGGTCTGTACTTTTAATGGGCAAGGACCTTAAAAAACAACTCACATTCTTCCCCTCCATCACTTGGCGTAAATCGCAGACATTAAGTGATGTTCTTTGCAGAAGTCATTATGTACCTCCAAAATGTTCTCTTTTTTCTCTTAACACCAAAGGTCCCCCTTGGGGATGTTTCCCCTGTGGAAGCTGCTCAGCATGCCGGTATATTACCAGAACTAAGGATTTCCCTAATTCGAAAGGAGATAAAAATTATAAAATTGTACATCATATTACATGCAATACAGATGCAGTAATATATCATGTTAGTTGTTCTTGTGGATTAATATATATCGGCATGACCACAAGACCCCTGAAGGTCCGCATCCAGGAACATATTAGAGATATTAACAATACAGCAGACTGCCTCGACCCACAATCTTTGAAAAGAATTCCCAAACATTTTTATGAAGTCCATAACAGTACCCCAAAAGGTTTTTCTGCACGGGGAATACGTGGCGGCAATATAAAACAGAAACTTCTCCAAAAGGAGACTCGATGGATGGTCATTTTGGACACCTTAGTCCCTAAAGGCTTAAATGAGAACATCAGCTTCAAGTCCTTCCTATAGACGTACTTAATGATTTTATTAAATCTTTTATTGTATGGTCACCTAGGGTGTTCTAGGGTGTTGGGTTTTTGTGTTTGTGTGTGTTTTTAATGGTTTAGGTATTAATTCTTGTATTTTTTTAGGTTTCAATATATATGACGGTCAGTGTTCTACAATTTATGGACGGGTGTGCG
>VIAB01041331.1:5170-16932 GCA_009801035.1 Oophaga pumilio
GTGATAAAAAATATGAAAGCTAGGTGATTCATCAATTCTGTGGAAATACCTCAGAAATATGAATAAAAAGTGTTAAGGCTAATATAAGATTATTCCATAAACATGTATTAATGGAAATAAAGTGAAAACACTGTATGACAAAAGGAAATTAATCCTGTGAAAAAAGAGAGATGTCTTGAGATGTTAACATGTTAATATGAAAAGATTTTTCCATTTCTTCCACTCAAACATAAAATGTGAGGCAGGCATTTTGTATATATGCAGTCCATAACACCAACATTGTTAGACCACCATAGATCTTCCCCAAAATTAATAATTAAAGATTAATCCCTTTTGATGTCCTGAGACATGACAGCCCCTAACCCTACATCCAATGCATTTTGTCTATACTATGAAATCCTCAGAAAAGTCTAGCGCTACCAAGTTGTGCTGCCTACAGAAGACTAGCTTCAGTTCTTGATACACAAAGCCCAGTAGGGGTATACGAATCCAATAAATCTAAGTGGGGTTAAGCAGGATCAGATTTCATAGATAGAACATAACTTTTAACATTCAAGATAAAAAGATGGGTAGCCAATACCTCGCAATGACATATAGAGACATTGAAGTGATACAGTGAATGTTCAATTAAAAAATGGTTGTAACTCAACATTAGAAGTTTTCAATCAGCAAAAACATCATGCAGGAGGGAGAAAAGGGAAATAAAGTCAGACATGCAAAACTACATTCCTGTCATGCCCAATGCAATATCTGTTGTCCTGAAAAGGACAGTGCACAAGTGTGACCTATCCCTATGAACATGTCCTTGTACAAACCCATTCCTATGTGCATTTCATCACCCTGTAGTGGGGGACTCCTCAGAGGAGAGGAATGTATATAAAGGGTATAGACTATGAAGGGTCTTAGGTAATAGGAGCCCTCTTAAGTTTCAAAAATGACAATTAGGGGTGCTGTAATGATATCACAGCCCCTTTATGTGGCAGAATGCAGATAGAGTGCTGTGCAGCACATTGATCACTCTGTTTCTGGTAGAAGCTAACCAACACTAGAGACTTTTCCTCCTCCCATACACAAACAGGTCTTAGACTGCTCAACTGCCTTAAACAAGATCTACAAAGCTCGGACTGGAAGTATGGGAGTAACAATTGTCACCCAAGCTCTTCTGGTGGCTCCTAAAACCGGGAACCAAAATCCAGTCCCAATAAAAACCTCTCAGCAATCTACAATTGCTGAAGCCTTCAGCTCCGAGACTTACATCAATGAGGCTAGCAACCTCATTAACACATACCTTCTATCCAGGACTTTACCTGCCTGCTTTGCCACCATTCATATGTGATTTTGATCATTCTCAAAGCTGGGGATAATGTTAATGGTATTCTCAATATTATTTTTATGGATTTAACCAATTAATACATCTTCCTTTAAATTTTCTTCTAATTCAGAATAAAGGTTTTAAGTAATAAGAGTTACCTTGTGAGGACACTTCCCTCTCCATGATTGCATGTGGAAATCATTAATGGTTCTTCTGCCCAAAGACCCTTCCATGAGCCAGAGCAGAGATACCATCATAAAGAGCATCTTGTTCTCTGGAAGACCCAGTCTATCTTTGTATTATATGTAATGAGCTTGGGTTTATACCAGTAATTGTTTGACATGGATGAGTTAATATAATTCACTCTTCTGCAACTGGTTCCTCCCGTGCACAGATTTTTACTTTGCCCCAGTGTTGTGCATGCTTGTAATCCACAAAAATGAGCAGTTCTGAAGTGAGTTGGTACTACCTTGGTTTAAAAAATTTTCTTGAAGTGATTGCGCTAAATGGTGACATGTTTTCATTTATTTTTCTTCGGACTGGCTAAAAATTATCCAAGCATTGAGAAAAATAAATAAGACATTAAAACTTCTACAAATTAAATTTTTCCCCTATTGCACTATTAATTAGCTCTTATGTATATCCACAGAGTGACTATTAGTAGTGATGAGCGAGTATGCTCGTTGCCCGGGTTTTCCCAAACATGCTTGTGTGGTCTCGGAGTATTTGGAAGTGGTCAGAGATTTAGTTTCTGTCGCCGCAGCTTCATGACTTACTTGCAGCTGCTAGACAGCCTGAATACATGTGGGGATTGCCTGTTTGTTAGGAATTCCACACATGTATTCAGACTGTCTAGCAGTAGCAAATCATGCAGCTGCGGCGACACAAACTAAATCTCTGAGGACTTCCAAATACACGGAGACCACCCGAGCATGCTCGGGGAAACCCGAACAACGAGCATACTCGCTCATTACTACTCTCTAGTATAAACATTCATCAGCATACTTAGGCTACTTTCACACATCAGTCTTTATGTGTCAGGCATAATCCGTCCTATGCCTGATAGGACGGATCCGGCCCTGATTTTAAAAAAACTGATGCAACTGATCAGTTTTCTTGCCGGATCCGTCCTGACCTTTTCAACCCGGAAACATAAAATTTGTATGTGGAAAATGCAGGTATGGATGTCCGGACGGAGAGAGAGACCTTGGTTTCCGGATCAGTTTTTTGACGGATTTGACAAAAGACTGGTCCGGTTCCATAGACTTGCATTGTTTCCGGCCGCCTGAAGCGCCGATTCAGGCACTATCAGGCGGCTCCGGAAAAAAAAAACAACGTTGCAGTCAGCGTCTTGTCCGGCCGCCGGAATGTACATTTCTGCCGGATCCGGACAAAAAAGGATGCAACGCAGTGACATCAGGCGCGATCCGGCGCTAATGAAAGTCAATGCAAAAAAACCGCATCCGGTACCGAATGCGTTTTTTTAAAAACACGCCGGATCGCGCCTGATACAAAAAGCCTGATGGGTGAAAGCAGCCTAATTGTTACAATCCATTGCTGTCCTTGTCTGGCATTATTTTTATAAGCTGAATGATTTTAACATATTTGTTTTTCTAATACACAAGGACAAATATTTAGCTATTTACAAAATAAAAGATGGTTGAATGACTAATTGACCAGGATCTTTTACTTAGCTATATATTATTTATAGTAATATTTTCCTTAGAGGTATTTTATTTATAGTATATAAATCTGTTATTTAAGAAAGAAAATGAATCAAAACAACATTCAAACACATATGTGCAAATACTAAAAACCTTTCTGTTGAGTATTAATAATCTGCAGTTTTCAGATTATATAAAAAAAACTCATCTAGTTGTTATCTATCTATCTATCTACAAACAAAAACGAAAGCAACACACCAGTTCAGGATGAAAAAATGTGGCTATTTAATTGCTCAAAATGGCGACGTATCGGCTCAGGATTTTGAGCCTTTCTTAAGCTTGACAAAAGCTCACAATCCTGAACCGAAACGTTGCCATTTTGAGCAATTAAATAGCCACATTTTTTCACCCTGCACTGGTGTGCTGCCTTCGTTTTTTGTTTTTATATGGAGGTTTGGTCACTGCCTTTGAGACACGGCACCCAGGAACGCTATTTGCCTTTGCTGCTTTTCATTTTCTTTTTCTATCTATCAATCTTTCTATCTCTCTATCTATATATTTATTATCTATCTATCTATCTATCTATCTATCTATCTATCTATCTATCTATCTATCTATCTATCTATCAACAGGAGATTTAGAACTGCACAATTCAGCTAGAACAAGAGAGTCTGGGTGCAAAAAGCTCCCATTAGCAAGTACCAAACCTCTTAATGCAGGAATCCAAAAATTAGGAGCAGCACACCGTTTCTTGTGAAAAAAGAGAGCTATTTTATTTAGCCCATATTGGCAACGTTTCGGTCCATATAAGTGTACCTTTTCCAAGCAGTGGTGAAGTGCATACACAAAATATTTAAAGAGTGTTAATAATTATAATCATTAAGATCAATAATTTCTGAAACAGCATGATTTTGCATTGTGAAAAACTTACAAAATGTGCAGACTTTCTCATAAATCCATATGCATTTCATAAAGTGCAGTGCAATAAATATCAATTCATATGGTCTCATATAATGTGAATTATCATATTAATTGGCAATAAATGTGCAGGTGCATATTATTGGAAAAAATTTATTAAAAAATCGTTCACATGGTTCACCCTATTTGGATACACACGCTTGTTGGCGTCTTCCAGCGCTCAATTGCGCATGTCAGGAAATAACAAATCAATAGAAGTTAGCAGCATCATGCTGCACTTCCACAATGAGAACAAAAGAGAATCAGTTGTCATTTTGGCTTCTGGTAAGAAGATAGATTAAACTGCGCATGTCGTTGAAAAATATATCGCGCATGCGCATAAAAGATTTCAACAATCCGAGCATCATCTGACAAAAAAATAATAGAATAAGCTGCACATGTCAAAGAAAGATATATCGCACATGCGCATGAAAGATTTCAGCAATCCGAGCATTTTCTTAACTATGCACATTTAAAAATTAATTCATTTAATAAAATAGAAGAAATAATGCATATTCTCTCAATTCAGTCCTATAGAGTAGTAAACATGATGTACATAGGTGATATGGGATGCACCAAATTAGGTGGGAACACCCCCCATTCTCTGGGGCTGGTAATCCACCATGGAAGAAAAAGGGGGAGACACAATCCCTATATGAGGTAAGTATCTCAACCCCATATCTTAAATAGGTGCAGTGCTTCCATTGTGTTTCACCATTCACATCAATGAAAAAATCTTCCAGTTGGTAACTGAGAGAGCTTCTCCAAAATATTTTATCCAAAATAGTGCAAGTTGCTGGTATTCAATGAAGGTTCCTATTGATTCCAATGGGGCAGTTCATGGATCGGAATTCAAACAATCTGCAAAAAGGAAAACTTCACTTATATGGACCAAAATATCACCATCATAGGCTAAATAAAATAGCTCTCTTTTTTCACAAGAAATGGTGTGCTGCTCCTAATTTTTGGATTACTATCTATCTATCTATCTATCTATCTATCTATCTATCTATCTATCTATCTATCTATCTATCTATTCATCCATGCATCCATCCATCCATCCATCCTCCTGCACATATAACCAAATTGTCCGACACAATCAAATAAGAGAAAATAGGCAGTACTCCAGTACGTATTGCAAAAGCTGGACTTTTATAAGCCCAGATGGGTTAATTAATAGTGATGAGAGAGTATATTCGTTGCTTGGGTTTCCTAGAGCATGCTCGGGTGTCCTCCGAGTATTTTGGTGTGCTCGGAGATTTAGTTTCTGTTGCCACAGCTGCATGATTTGCGGCTGCTAGACAGCCTGAATATATGTGGGTATTCCCTAATAAACAGGCATTCCTCACATGTATTCAGGCTGTCCAGCAACCACAAATAATGCAGCTGCGTCAACAGAAATTAAATCTCCGAGCACTTCCAAATACTCGGAGACCACCTGAGCATGCTCGGGAAAACCTGAGCAACGAGTATGCTCACTCATCACTATTAATTAACCATGTAAGCTAATGACAGTCTTCCTTTGCTCAGCAAACTTGAGAGCAGTTTATTTTTTCTTATTTTATCCAAAAATGTATTTACTCCATCTGTCAGATGTTTTCAACTCTGAGATGCAGATAATAAAATAAAATGGGTGCAGAATTATTAAATACTTTGAATTGTCATATAGTCACAAAAATAATCTAAAAAACAAGAACCAAAATAAAGATATTCTATTGCAAAATTGTAATAAAAATGTGACACTTTAACTATAAATACATAAAATGGACACCCTTAACTGCAAAGCCTCTCTGTAACTGAGTGATGGGCAAGCGCTCTCGGCACTGCTCAATTCTTAATCATGTATTGGGCTGCTCATTCAAGTATTGAGCCGGGTGCCGCTCTGAAGGAAGGAACGAGAGAGCGAGAGAGAATGCTCGAGTTTGCATTCACTTCCATTAGGCTCACTACTCGAGCAGAGCACGTACGAGTTTGCAACCTACTCGAATCGAGTACCAAGCACTTGAGCATTTCAGTGCTCAATTATACTATCTGAAACTACACAGGTGGTATGAAACTTGTTAAAAACCTGATCTCTGGAAAGTAGCAGGCGACTTAGAGATGAGCCAGGAAGATTTGTAAATTTGTCTGGGAGGTCTCCCATTTATCTGGGACCTATCAGTATGCTGGTTCTGAGAAGTGCGTGATTGCTGTTGATGGGCAAACTCAAAGAGTAAAGTTCGGGGTCTGTACCGAACACCTGCTTTTCAAGCATGGACCCAAACACAGACTCCTCCAGTCACCCTGAACATCGGGTGTTTCCCGCGATGTCATCTGCAAGACAGTGCTAGAAACAATGATGGCTCTGATCAGAGGTAAGATTATTACAGCTGGTCAGAGCACCAGCAGCTGTGACTGGCGGTAAAATATTTACCTCTGGTCACAGAGGCTTTGGCTGATGAGAGAATACTACTTCCAACTTCCAACAGCGTTTGCCTACTGCCACTAACAACAGGAAGAGCAGGCACAGCTGATCAGAGTATTCATCAGCTGATGCCTGCGCTATAAATAAATAAGTTTTAAAGAAAATTATTTGTGGTCTGCTTTATTTTTAATAACCATCATGGCAAAACTGACAGCTGCGAGCTGCAACCCTCAGATGTCAGCTTTATCATGGCTGGTTATCAAGAATAAAGCTGTGTTTTTACATTATTTCTATAAACAATTAAAAAAAGGATTTGAGTTCCCCCCCCATTTTTGACAATCAATCAAGCTAAAGCAACAGCTTGGACCTGGTATTCTCAGTCAGGTAAGGGGCCATGGATAGCAGCCCATGCTTCCCCCAAAAAGGCACATCTATTACATATGCCAATTCTGGCTCTTTGTCCAGCTCTTCATACTTGCCCTGTGGCGGTAGCTAGTTGGGTTAATATTTATGGGATTGATATCACCTTTATGTGGTTGGGTGACAATAATCCCACGGGTTAGTAATGGAGAAGCGTCTATAAGATGCCTATCCATTTCTAACCCCATAGCAGGGCCGGCTCCAGGTTTTTATGGGCTCCGGGCGAAAGAGTCTCAGTGGGCCCCTTTAACACAGACCACGATTCATGATGCACAGATACTGCAGAGAAATATGGGTATAGTACAATGCCAAAGATTTCACTTCTTACATTACATGACTGATATCTATTGTAAATTCTACAATAGCTCAGAAACCGCCGAATTCTCACAGCGCACAGTACAGACTGGACAGTACAGTCCTCCATACAATATTATGGGCACCACATAGTCTCCCCCTCATCACCCATATAATACCCCATGCAGGATGTCCCCCTCATCCCCCATATAATGCTCCATACAGAATACTGGACCCAATATAATGCTCCATACAGGATACTGGTCCCCATATAATGCTCCATACAAAATATGGAGCTCTCCTCTATACTGCGCTGCGCTCTGCACTGTTACGGCTCAGGAGAGGCCGTATCACCTCCCCATCACCTCCATCATGGCCTTCTCCCCATCACCTCTATCAATGCCTTCTCCCCATCACCCCCATCATTGCCTTCAAGTTCTCCCCATCACCTCCATCAATGCCTTCTCCTCATCACCTCCATCAATGCCTTCTACCCATCATTGCCCTCTCCTCCACCTACGCACACAGCAACATTCACAACAGACAAGCTGCAGCCTCATCCCCCTCCTCGCTGCATAGCAGTCAGAGAAGCTGCAGCCTCATCCCCCTCCTCACTGCACAGCAGAGTAGCTGCAGCCTCACCTTCCTCCTCCCTGCACAGCAGAGAAGCTGCAGCCTCATCCCCCTACTCACTGCACAGCAGAGAAGCTGCAGCCTCATCCCCTTCCTCCCTGCACAGCAGTCAGAGAAGCCGCGGCCTCATCCCCCTCCTCCCTGCTCAGCACACCACACCTAGTGTCAGGGTGTTGTAGTGTCAGGGTGCTGGATTGTTGGGATGCTGGATTGTCAGGGTGCTAGATTGTCAGGGTGCTGTATTGTCAGGATGCTGTAGTGTCAGGGTGCTGTAGTGTCAGGGTGCTGAATTGCCTGGGTGCTCTTAATATAAGTGGAGACAACACAGATTGGCAAGAAAATCAGCAAATCTATTGGGCCCTGAAACTTTCCAGAAACCAGATGTACTGGGAAGCTTCTTCATTCAGGGATCGGGTTGTGCAGGGCGTAGATACAGAAGTAGAGCGTGAATATACAGTCACACATGGATACGCTTTCCTGATTATGAAAAATTGGCAAATATAATTCAGGAGCAGGGACATAACCTGAAGTTTCTGGGCCCAATGGCATAATCTGTAACAAAGTCTCCATGTTCCAAGTGCTATTTATAATCCCAGCATATTACATTGTGCAGTTTCTCTCTCTGCGCCTCTTATAGCTTTGCTTGGGTTTGGAGCTTTTTGGAGGTATAAAGGTCCATTGAATATTACAACGTGCTAAATAAAAGCCATATGAGAACTGTAAAGGCAGCCCCCTTTGGTTTGCAGAAGAATAAATGGAGCAAAAAGCCCCTAAATTTGGAGAGTATCTCCTCCGCCATTGCCCCAAGCATGTATAGGGGTGTTAATCTTCCTGTCTTTTTAGTGACAGCCCCTCTAAATTTTGGCCTCTGTCCATTGTTGGAAGGTCTGACCATTAGGACACCAGCTTCTCTAGACTCAAGCCAAGACACTTGCCAGTACTGCTACTGCCAGCAATATACAGGTGATATCTTAGATGGATACAGATATGTCACCTACACACACACAGCAACATTCACCTGTCTGCACATTCACACACACACACACCTCACCTCACCTCACCTGTTCCGGCGTCCGCGCTCTATCTGCTACAGCAGACTTCATCCAGCGGCGCTGCTGTGAGAGGAAGCACGGGCGCCTTGCAGAGAGAGCCTGGAGCTGCGGAGGCATGGGGAGAGGTAAGTATTGTTCCGATCCGGCTGCCGGGGCCCTGAGCAAGCAGGGGGACCCAGTGGGGGTGCTGGCACCGCTCTCCTCCGCTGACGGGCGCCGGGGTGCCCGCCTGCTCAGGGCCCCGGCACTTGCCTGGGTACGCCGGGTGCTGACGCCGGCCCTGCCTCATAGTCATATAGTAAAGAAAAAACACCAAGAATAAAGTTCTGTATTTGAAGTGAAAATCCACACCCTGTTTTACAAATGTATTTAAAAATAAACACAGGTATACTCACCTTACACCCATTTGATTGAAACCAATGTCACTCGTAAAAAACAGAAAATAACCAGTGTTTGCTGAGCTCTCACTCACACTGTCATTACAAGCAGAACCCCATTTTTCTAAAAGTTATGTGTGGTGTTGCATTCCTGCCAGTTTGCAAACTCTACGCATTCACTCTACTCATACTGTTTCACATTTTCAGATCCTGGTAGCCTTGTTAAAAAAAAAAATGGTGTTTATTTTTAACTCATCATGACCATTTGAAAAAATGTTGTCTTCAACGTTAGGGGTTACTTATACAAACAGGTATAATGTTAATTAAACCAAAACCTTGGGTAACATAATTCAGCATGGTCCCAGTATTGGAATAGGGCAACTCCCTACATTATTTAACTAGACAATGGATTCCAGAGCATCAAGCCCAAAATAGAACTAACAAGAAAAATAGATAATAAAATATAAATTTTATTTGAGTAATAGTTAAAACACAATTCGTATCAAACAGTATAGATAGATGAAGATGAATTGGTGGGAAAATAGGAATAAGCGCCTGGGACACATTAAAGCACACTTCTTAACTCCATATCACCACTGTGGGTCCACATGAGGAAAATGGAACCAAAAGTAATAGAATTGTAAAAACGTCTGCTACCCCAAGAAGCATGACAAGCGAAATGT
Organism: Oophaga pumilio; assembly: GCA_009801035.1. Lineage (NCBI taxonomy): Eukaryota > Metazoa > Chordata > Amphibia > Anura > Dendrobatidae > Oophaga > Oophaga pumilio. The sequence goes on from VIAB01041331.1 coordinate 14,967, forward strand.
GCGTCGGGGCTGGCACCTGGCGTCACACATCCCAGATGAGTAAGCACTATCGCACTTTACTCTGCACTCCTCACGGCACTTTATAGGAGGCACTAATGTACTGTATATTTACTTTAAGCTCCTTGCCATTTTTTGTTGGATCCCTTTGCGGATGTTGTGAACTGGGTCCTGTTACATATATGGAATTACTTTATGATCCCTCTCAGTAGTACCCCATAGGGCAGGAAATATTATTGTAGTGTGCCCACTAATTATATACATTCTTTTGACTTTACCCTCCCCCTTGGTAGTTTCTCCTGTAGAGGATCCAGGACTCGTTTTTACAATTCTATTACTTTTGGTTCTATTTTCCTCATGTGGACCCACAGTGGTGATATGGAGTTAAGAAGTGTTAGTTCTATTTTGGGCTTGATGCTCTGGATTCCATTGTCTAGTTTAAACTGGTATAATGGTATGTTTTTGGTTTTGCCTTATTATCTGCAGTAAAATATCATCTCTGAATAGTATATAAGCCATATGTATCGTGAGTCATTTTACAAACCACTTTAACGGACACCATCAGTCATACATTGTTTGATTCCATACAGATACTGTACATTCTGCTGCGTCGTTTCCAGTGTGCCTAGAAATTCAAGGCCTGATAATATAGTCTCACAATAATTCTGCTCTAATTATGTTGTTAGTAAAATTCAAGCCTGCTGTTCTCTTAAGCAGGGTATATTGCTCGACAATTCAATGAAATTGTCTGAAGATGAGCGCTCGGATAGTAACGTCTCTCAAGTTCCATTTATTTACAGCAGCCTCTGATTGACAGTTTAAATGAGGGTGAAATATTTATTCAATTCCTTCTGGAAAAGTCAATCACAGATTGCAGTCAGTGAAAACCTCATTGTTCCCATCACTAATTCCACAACTACTTAGAGATGTAGCAGTCATAGAATTTGGGATGGTTTATTTAATGCACTGATTTAAGTGCATTTTGTTAAGATGTATCCCAAAGGTACGAATCGATCATCCTTAGGCGAGCATCTTTGGCTTAAGCACATTCTTTTGTGCTTTAAGAGAATCACTGGATTAACGGATAGAAAATAATATCAGCGCTTAGATTCAATCAGGACATCTGTCAGTTTTATCATCCTGCTCCAGGTTCCGCATTTCAATGAGAAGGACATCAGGAAGGAATAAAGAAAGATGCAGCAGCGAGGCAATGTTCTTAGGCAGAGAGTCGCAAAAATGAAGGATTTCATTTATCACCACCCCTTTATTTTGTGTCCCACCGGCAGGCATGACATTAATGGGAGGTGACAGATAAAAGGGAAATTATAGCTACAAAGTGAACCTACATCATGGAACATTGTGTGACTTTTGCTAATGTATTGCTAAATCCTGCTTTTCTCAGTTAGGATCTGATTGTACAGAACGTCTATTTACTGTACTGTTATTATAAGTAATGTTTCCTTTCGAGTTTCACATATACACCATTTCTATTCCTAATAAACCTGTTATTTGATTGAATCAGCTATTCATGGAATAGAATGGTTTTCTCATTACATGCAAATTTTTCAGTGCCTTTATTATAGTTTTATGTACGTACATTTTTTGTCGCAATGTTTCACAATTACAGTCATGCCGATTTCATAAAAAGAAAAAGCTCAAAATTATGGTCGATGTAAAAAAGGCTCTGATATTCAACATGTTGTCTATTAGCAGAGGCGTAGCTGAATGCTTCTAGACCCCAATGCAAAGAGATTACCCACATACAGTATATGTTACAATGATGACTTGTCTGACAAATAGTTATGGAGCAAAATCTACTACTGACATTTTATAAATCATGGCTAAAAGAAGTGTGAAGCAATGAACCAAAGCTTCATGGGCTAGTAGTGTGCAGTCAATGCAAGGTGGTTGTGTTAGAAATATATTTGTCTCTAAAATTGCACACAGCACGCTAATTTCTTTACTTAAT
>VIAB01041345.1:0-18036 GCA_009801035.1 Oophaga pumilio
TTGCCCCCCCTAGTTTTGATCCTGGGTACGCCCATGAAGGCACCACTAAATTTATATGCAAGCACTGCCAGACAATTTATGTGTCACAGTAGCAGGACAAATCTCAGTATTAGGGCTCTTTTCCACTTGCGAGAAATATGTCCGATTCTCGCATGTGAAATCTCAGCTCTGGGGCTGGCATTCGGGAGTGGAGCGAGTAGCTGCATACAAATACATGCAGCCGCACACTCCACTCTCGAGTGTCGGGGCCAGAGCTGGGATTTCACATGCGAGAATCGGACGTATTTCTCACAAGTGGAAAGGAGCCCTTAGAAGAAAGCTACTGAGCCAGAACTATCAAAAGGGGAGTGCCCACCCCAGCAACAAGAAAGTGAAGCTGCTTAAGACACATATTGAATTTAATACACTGCTCCCATGAAAATGCATATTTGTGACATCAGCCACAGCTCGTTTCATATACAAACAGAATCCTAGTGTATCTAGAAAATGTAATTGAGAATGAATAATATGTGTTCCCATCTGTTCAGTGATTCCCAGCCAGGATACCAAAACACAACCGTGAATCACAAAGACAAACTGGATGAATCACAAAATATAAGAGGACTACTAATAAATATGATAAGTTCTAGAAACATATATGAACCATTCAAAATAGTTGTTTTTGTTAATGTATTACAAAAACACATTTTATATCTGCAGTTTCCAGCTTGCTTTTAGTGATATGCAAGCAATAGAAGACATTATTTAATATATTCTTCTTTATATGACTGTTGCAACCCTTAACATTACAATTAGTTTTACTTATTAAAGGGGCCCAAGCTCCAACTGGTATAATGTGCTGCTTCTTCCCGTGTCCCCTGCTTGCAACTGCTGTGCAGATGCAATTGTAATACTATGTTATATCATGGTATGTTATATAATTCTACAGAATATGGTGCTGCAAGGTTATATGCTTGTATACAGTGGCTTGCAAAAGTATTCACCCCCTGACATTTTCTGTGTTTTGATAACTCACAACCTGGAATGTAATTGTTTCTTGGCCTTCAGAAGACCTGACCCCTCACAACCCCTTGGGTTTGCATCAATTCATGTAAAGAACATGCCTATAACTGTGAACATTTGGTTTTCTTTTTATTGTGAAGCATCCAACAAATAGGACAAAGTAACTGAAAACTTCAGTGTGCATAACTATTCAGTTTGTAGAGCCTCCTTTTACGGCAATTACATCTACAAGTCGCTTTGGATAAGTCTCTGAGTTTTCCACATCTTGCCACTGGGCTTTTTGCCCATTCCCAAAGGCAAAATTACTCCAGCTCCTTCAAGTTAGATGATTTCCTCTGATGAACAGCAATGGGGTGGGAGAGAGCAGTTGATGATGAGTAGAAAGTGTGAGTGAGGACATAACATAATGAATTGGGGAAGATGGGGGCATGTAAATATAATGAATCTCGAGAATGGGAGGTACACAGTGGTGTGGAGCGTTAAGAATGCAGGTGTGTGACTGATAATAAATTGGTGAAAAAGTACAAATGCTAATTAATTTATATATTTATTGGGATGTAAAAGTGGCTATTTTTAGAAAGTGGGGGCACATTGGTGGATTACAATTTATATTTGTAATGGTGGGTTGAATGATAAGTAATTATATATTGATGGTGGGTACATGTCACTACATGCGTAGTGTAGAACTTGGGGAAAAAGTGGGGAATGTACTCTGGAAGGAGTGCTTTAGATGTGTACTATTTTGTGCAGAGACAAGACTTGGCTGGAAGAAGTGATGGAGGTCTGTGCTGGATGAAGACGGAGTATGAAGACGGAGGACTGCAACTAGACGTCACCAGTGAGTCACTGTATTAGTAACATAGTTAGCAAGGCTGGAAAAAAGACATTTGTCCATCCAGTTCAGCCTATATTCCGTCAGAATAAATCCCCAGATCTACGTCCTTCTAAAGAACCTAATAACTGTAAGATACAATATTGTTATGCTCCAGTAAGACATCCAGGCCTCTCATGAACCCCTTGACTGAGTTCACCATCACCACCTCCTCAGGCAAGGAATTCCAGATTCTCACTGCCCTAACAGTAAAGAATCCTCTTCTATGTTGGTGAAAAAACCTTCTCTCCTCCAGACGTAGAGAATGCCCCGTTGTGACCGTCACCTTCCTTGGTATAAACAGATCCTCGGAGAGATATTTGTATTGTCCCCTTATATACTTATACATGGTTATTAGATTGCCCCTCAGTCGTCAGACTAAATAATCCTAATTTTGCTAATCTCTCTGGGTATTGTAGTTCCCCCATCCCCTTTATTAATTTTGTTGGCCTCCTTTGTACTTGCTCTAGTTCCATTATATCCTTCCTGACCACCGGTGCCCAAAACTGTACACAGTACTCCATGTGCGGTCTAACCAGGGATTTGTACAGAGGCAGTATAATGCTCTCATCATGTGTATCCAGACCTCTTTTAATGCACACTTACACTATACACTGTATATGATATACAGAGCTCCTGTGTATAATGTCACCAGTGATCACTGTATTACCTGTATATTATAAACTATATACAGGGCTCCCGTGTATGATGTCACTGGTGATCACAGTATTTCCTGTACACTGACACTATTGTACATATTGAACTACTGTGCATAATGGGGTTGTATTGAGAAGAGAATACAGTCTAGATCATGTGAAGTAATTATCCCCCTCTACTCCTCCTTGGTCAGGCCTCATCTGGAATACTGTTTTTTAAAAACTGGTGCCCAGAACTGAACAGACATTGGAAAATTGGAGCAAGTTCAGAGAAGAGCTACCAGGATGGTGAGCGGACTGCAAAGTATGTCCTACGAGGAATGGTTAAAGGATGTGGGAATGTTTAGCTTGCAAAAAAGAAGACTAAGAGGAGACTTAATAGCTCTCTACAAATATCTGAAGGGATGTCACAGTGTAGAGAGATCATTATTATTTTCATTTGCACATGGAAACACGAGAAGCAATGGAATGAAACTGACAGGGAGAAGATACAGATTAGATATTAGAAAAAACGTTTGACAGTGAGGGAGATCAATGAGTAGAACAGGCTGCCACGAGAAGTGGTGTTTCCTCCTTCAATGGAAGTCTTCAGAAGCTTGACAGACATCTGTCTGAGATGGTTTCGTAAATCCTGCATTAAGCAGGGGTTGGACATGATGACCCTTGAGGTCCCTTCCAACTCTAACATTCTATGATTCTATGAATGTCACTGGTGATTACTGTATTACCAAAATACTGACACTATATGCAGTGCTCCAGTGTATAATGTCACTGGTGTTCATTGTATTACCTATACACTATATACAGAGCTCCTGTGTATAATGTCACTGGTGGTTACTGTATTGCCTGTACACTGGTGCTATATACAGAGCTTCTGTCACAATTCCTCTGCTCAGAGTGTCTGGGACTCAGTGATGGACAGCTCAGTCATCCTATGCTGTGATGGGGCTTGCTCAGCTATCAGTGCTTTGATTGACAGCTCGGTGGACCTGTCTGAAACTGGTGGGTGCAGAGATTTCCAGAGGTGCTCCTTGTTCTTAGTAATTGCCCTGCTATTTAGGTGAGCTGTCTGGCCCAGATCACTGCCAGTCAAAAGCTTGTTCTAAGCTTGTACTTTTTGGTGTGTGGTCGCCTGATCTCTTTGCTGTAAGTTCTGATCTTCTGCTGCTGACTTTTGGACTGTGTTCAGACTATCCGTTTGTTACTGCCCCTTTTCATCTGATATTCTGCTGCTGACCTTTGGACCGTGTTCAGACTATCCATTTGTTATTGCCCATTTGCTTATCCGCTTATTCTCAGGTATTCTGACCCTGGCATGTGACCTGACTTATGACTTCGTATTTTCCTTTGGTTTGCTAGGTGCTCTTTTGATATTGACTCCAGAATGTCTGACTTCGCTGACTCACTGCCTTTCCGTGGGTTGTGACTAGCATCACAGCTCCTGTTTATAATGGCACTTATGGTAATATTAGTATTGTGTTTTTTTAATTTATGATCAGTATTGTAGTATCCGGACACTATGTGGTGGTAATATGTTCTCTGGTCATGATGTGGCGGTATTTGTCCCTTGTATGTGGTATTACTCGGTCACTATCTGGTGGTAATATGTAGTCTGGTGATGTTGTGGCAGTATTTCTCCCTTGTACATGGTATTATTTGGTCACTATGTGGTGGTAATATGTGGTCTGATCATGGTGTGGCGGCATTTTCTCCTTGTATGTAGTATTACTCAGTCACTATGTGGTGGTAATATGTGGTATGGTCATGGTGTGACGGTATTTCTCTCTTGTACAGGGTATTATTCAGTGACTATGTGGCAGTAATATGCAGTTCAGCCATGGTGTGACGGCATTTGTCCCTTGTATGTGGTATTATTGTTCATTTTAAATAGTGTATGTGACACATTCCCTTGAAGAAAAATAAAGAAAATATAAAAAGAGAATTGGATATTTTTAAAAATGTTTAATAGATTATAGTAGAGTAGGACCCAGCCAAAAGAGTCTACCTAGTCGTGGAGGCAGGCTTAAAAAATCTTTTTGCCAAAACAAAAGCTGATGACTATGTATGTGATCTGGTGTGCGATGGGAACTGTCAATGTGTGAATGGTGAGGATGTGGTGCAGAAGTGGAGCTTTTCCAAGAGTTTGCCCGGCAGTGGGACTGTGGAAGGTTCGAGGGGTGAAGGCGGAGCTAGAGTGGAATCTGGGCGGAGTCTCATGATGACCCGAAAATTTTGCCAGTATGGGGCCCTGAAATTCCTAGTGGCAGCCCTGCTCACAGGAATCAGTTGCTGGGCTCATCACGGTGTTGTAGTTTGCTGGGTTTATAGATGATTTTATTCGTTCATGAGGCACAAAGGTGATTTTCGGGGGACCTCATCATTAGATTTGTTCTGGGAATTATTACTTTGAAGGGGGCATTCAAGGGGCTTATTAGATTTTAAGGGGAAATTTAGGAGGCTTTAGTATTTTTGTAGTATTCTTGTAGTGAGCACTACAAATTTGAAAGACACCTTCAAGTGTCAATATTAATTTATTTTTGGGTAACGTATTTGACATTAAAGAGGAACTGTCACCAGATCAGAAGTGGTCAGTTTTTCTTTTGTTTTATTCCCGCTGTCCCTCTCAGTGTTCCGTTTTCGTTTTTTTTTTTTTGTATTATTCAAATCTGTCAAATAGTTCTAGAGACATGGGCCTTTTTATTTAGTACTAATATCCATTATCACATGACAGGATTCTCTGGGGTATGACTTTAAGTTGCTGTGTATTACTAACCTGTAAGCAATGCACCCTTGGTGAAAACCACAAAAATTAGCACTACGTAAAAAGGTCCATATCTCTGAAACCTTATGTCGGATTTAATAGAAAAAATAAATAAATAAAATGAAATACTTAGGGGAGCCCGTTTTTGACCTGGTAACAGGTTGTCTGCAACAGCTGTAAAGTGCTGGAAGGCGGAAGCCGTGGATGAGCTGCTACTCTATGGCGCCCGCCCTGGTAGTTTACAGAAAAATCATGTGTCAGTCCCAATGTGCTGGCATGTGTGGGATGCGTTACACTCACTGTTTCTAGATCGCAGGCCTCCACTGTCTCCAGGTGCTGCCGCACATATCTCAGGGGACACCCAGTTTGTTTCAACACAGACGTTTACTGGACAGTTCAAGTTCATCAGATTTCAACACTTTTCATTTATTGTTTCCTTAATACAATACATTTTCAGCATTTCTATCCATTTTTCTTTGACTATCCCTACTCTCACTCATCCCGTCAGCACCAGGGATTCCCAGTCCAGTTCCGCAGTGCACCCGAGATTCGTTACCTCTCCCACATGCGCTTCAACGTCTATCTTCCCTTGTACCAGGGGATAAGATGCTCATATATCAAGCCTTGAGGTCTGGACATTGCAGGAATTTCTGCAGGGGAATTTATAAGGCCTTGTACTGCCCAGAACATTAGGTTCTCGCTTTTGCCGTAAACCCACTGCACCTTGAACTTGACCATGTCACCTTAGTTAACAAACTCCTTATCTACCCAATTAACAGAAAGCGGTCCCTTTTTCCTGGGACTTGCCGCTCGCACTATAAGCTAGTACTGAACTTTAACTATATCTGTCCCTACAGTCTGTAGCTGGGCAGGTCTCTCTCACAAACACTATGCATTACATTTCTATACACTTACAATGCTTATCACACTCTATCTTGCCTTATGCTTATTGAATTCTGCACACTATCTTATGTCCTAAATCTTAACCTATTATTTATTCTATACTTTCTACATTACTATATCACAATGTATATAAAAAAATGCAAAACACTATTCACACTATGTTATAAGTGTGGCTTCAAGGGTAGGAATGAGAAAGTTCAGTCTACCACTCTTACACGTCAACAGGTAAATGACTGGTGGTAGTAATAGGATGAGGAGTTTCTGTAGGGTAGGGTTATTTCAAAATTTAGGAGCCAAGTATATCTAGAAAGCAAACTCTTTGGACAAGCTGCTGCTGTAGTGGTGGACTTGGACAGATGGAAAAGACAGGAAAAATGAATGATTACAATGAGAAAAGACATCACTGGGGAGTTTCTGGATATAATGTAGTTACTTATATTGTCTACAAAACACAAATATGGTCACCGTATGGTGGTAATAATGACCTTGGTATAAGAGCATCATTCAGTAACAGTTTAGTGGTATAATTCAGTCACTCTCTTGGGGTAGTTGTATAGTGGTATTGGTAATATTAGTCTTTGTACATAGGGTTTTTCTTCCATATCAGTATGGTAATAATAACAGCCACTTTTTAGTGGTAACAGTAGTAGTCATGGTGTGGGCATATTATTTTTGCACTAGTATGGAGGTATCATTAACCTACGTATGCAGTGATTATCCAGTAACAGTATTATAGGGTTCTATCTAGTGGGGGCAGGAGGAGCATTTGACCAGGGCGCAGCTGACGGGGGGGACCATTGAGCTGCCTGAAGCAGTGGTCCGAGGTTTCTCCCAGTGGAATTTGGCTATCTTTTGAGCCATCTGAAAAAAGGTGTAACACTCCATATCCCAGGTTTCGCATTTTTCAGCTGCGAGTCAGTACATGACTGTAGTGTGCAAATCGCATATGACCAGTGACAGGACTACTCAAACCATTTAAGCTGTTTTTAGGAGGTGGCTGCCAAACTGTAGGTGATATTTAATCAGTTGTAATGTCCTAGTATAGCAGCAACAATGTTGTATAACTATAGATGTACGGTATATATATTTTTCTTGCGGTGGGGGAATGGAATTTGTCTCACTAATCTTTAATAAACGTAGTTACTCCCCGTTCTAAAGGAGCCAGAAGCAGCTTGTCTTACAATTTGTTTGTTGTTGTGGTGAATTCTTCTAGGATGTCATTCAGATGTCTATTATGTACCTTGTATTGCATCTTTCTAGTTATAAGGAATATACTATATATCACAACCACTTTTCCAGTAATACAAATTTACTGTTTTTTGTAAGTAAATCAAGCCTAAAAGCACTCAAATATAACAGCAGAGAGTAATTACTTGTTATAAAGACATATGTCTGGCCTCCAGATCTGTGCAGAAGGAACTCGAATAAATTCAATTCCTCCGAACTGTCTTGGATCCCATTTCAGCTTGTAGTCATTCCATATCTGTAAAATATGAAAAGCTGTGTAACTACCGTATTTGTTATAAAACATAGAATATACTGTACTTCATTTTCTTTGTATAGCAATTTTAGTACTTTAAAGGGAACCTGTCATTTACCCTTCATCCAACTATTAGTATTATTACGTAGCTTCTTAAAAGATAAGCCAGTCGATCCCTCTATGACTGCAAAGCGCTGTTCTAGCAGAGAGAAATCACATCTTCAAGTTGTATCTGCAAGTGCATTGGGGCATGAGATGCACTTCTAGCTTCTCAGCCTCACACTGTATTTCCTACCTAGCTGCATCCTCCCCTGGCTGATTGACAGGTTAGTGGCCCTGTAACAGAGTAAGCGACCTGTAAAGCAACCAGGAAAACATGGTGCTAGGTAGGAAATACAGCGTGAGGCTGAGAAACTAGAAGTGCATCTTTACACCTCAATGCACTTCCAGATATAACTTCAAAATGTGATTTCTCACTAATGGAACATCACTTATAAAGGGATCTATTGGCTTATCTTTTAAAGAGATGCAGAATCAAATGAATGGTTTGGGGAAAGAAAGAGTGGTTTCTAAAAGTTTCTGATCGGTTTTCTTTAAAGATTAATTCAGAACTCCATAATACACTTCTGTAGTGCTAAACATTGGACTGGATCCTAGGATGTAATAGGAGAAAAGCCTTTTAAAAAAGCCAATCACCTTGTGATTATTTGTGAGCAACCTGATGTACATAATTGGAAGTAAGTATTACCCTTCACATGCAACATACATGTAGGTCCATTTTTACCCGGGGGTTAAAATCTAAAAGGAGTTGATCCGAACTAAATGATTGATTACCTACTCTCATAATAAGTCATGTATATCAGATCGGTGGGCATCGGACACCAATTGGCTGTGACCAGCTTCTACAGCCACCAGAAGTACAAATAGTGGGGCAAATAAGTATTTGATCCCTTGCTGATTTTGTAAGTTTTGCCCACTGACAAAGACATGAACAGTCTATAATTTTAAGGGTAGGTTAATTTTAACCCCTTTAACCCCCGAAGCTTTTTTCAGTTTTGCGTTTTCGTTTTTCGCTCCACTTCTTTCCAGAGCCATAACTTTTTTATTTTTCCGTCAATAAGGCCATGTGGGGGCTTATTTTTTGCGTGACGAGTTGTATTTTTGAACAACACCATTGGTTTTACCATATCGTGTACTCGAAAGCGGGAAAAAAAATCCAAGTGCGGTGAAATTGCAAAAAAAGTGCAATTCCACACTGTTTTTTTATTTGGCTTTTTTGCTAGGTTCAATAAATGCTAAAACTGACCTGCCATTATGATTCTCCAGGTCATTACGAGTTCATAGACACCAAACATGTCTAGGCTCTCTTTTATCTAAGTGGTGAACAAATATTCCAAAGTTTGCTAAAAAAAAAAATTGCGCCATTTTCCGAGAACCGTACAGTCTCCATTTTTTGTGGTCTCGGGTCAGGTGAAGGCTTATTTTTTGAGTGTCGAGCTGACGTTTTTAATGATACCACTTTTGTGCAGATATGTTCTTTTGATCGCCCGTTATTGCATTTTAATGCAATGTCGTGGCAACCAAAAAAAAGTAATTCTGATGTTTTGATTTTTTTCTCGCTACGTCGTTTAGCGATTAGGTTAATCTTTTTTTTATTGATAGATCAGGCGATTCTGAACGCGGCGATACCAAATATGTGTAGGTTTTTTTTTTAATTGTTTTATTTTGATTGGGGCGAAAGGGGGGTGATTTGAACTTTTATGTTTTTTTTTTATTTTTAAACATTTTTTTTATTTACTTTTGGCATGCTTCAATAGCCTCCATAGGAGGCTAGAAGCTGCCATAGCCCGATCGGCTCTGCTACATACAGGTGATGCATAGATCACCTCTATGTAGTAGAATTACAGCATTGCATTGACCACAGGGTGGCGCTCATAGCAATCTGCCATCAACAACCATAAAGGTCTCAAGGAGACCTCAGGTTGTTATGGCAACCCATCACTGACCCCCGATCATGTGACAGGTGTCGGTGATGCGCTCATTTCCGGCCGCGCGCTGGAAGCTCTAGTTAAATGCCCGCTGTCAGCATTTGACAGCGGGATTTAACTAGTTAATAGGCGCGGGCGGATTGCGATTCCGCTCGCGCCTATTGCGGGCACATGTCAGCCGTTTATAACAGCTGACATGTTGCGGCTTTGAGGTGGGCTCACCACTGGAGCCCACCTCAAAGCGGGGGATACTGCCAGCTGACGTACTATTCCGTCAGCTGGCAGTAAGGGGTTAACATTGAGAGATAGAATATCAAAAATAAAATACAGAAAATCACATTGTATAAATTATATAAATGTATTTGCATTTTGCAGTGAGAAATAAGTATTTGATCCTCTACGAACCATTAAGAGTTCTGGCTCCTACACTGTGTAGTGGCCATTCTCAAAATCAATTGAAGTGAATTGGGATGAGCAACAGTATAGGAAGTATATAGGTGTATAGGGAGCAGTGGTGTTCTGGCTCTCTATAAAAGTTACATCTGATTGGGGAGGGAATTCTTTCCTAAGGATAGGTCATTAATATCTCCGGGAGAACCCCTTTAAACACAGGATACAAATTAGCAACAGAATCAATAATTGAAGATAAAATGATACAAATATTACCATGCGAACAGCAGGAAATCCTCATAGCATTTTATACCACACCCATCACTCACACTGGATTAGAAATTACTTACAAAGATCATTTTTGATATTTGGGATATATATATATATATATACATATATAAAACAGGGATAAGCATAAGAATGTATGGCACCTCAATATCAGACAGTGCTCGGTGTCATAGAATCATTCACATGCTTGAAATTTCCCACTTGTAGAATCCTCACAAGCTGAACTGCTGTACAATATTGCAGTGTACATGAAGCCTTGGGCTTGGGGAGTATAAAAAGGTTTTTGTGTTCACTACTTTCTCCTGGAGATGGAGCCCTAGCTCTGCATAGGATCAGTCGTTTCTCAGGCTTTCTGATTTATCATAAATCGACTTGACATCCCAGAAATAGAAGACGCAGAAAGATCATTTGCTTTCATTAAATGTAAACTTTCTGATACACAGATTTCAAATTAGATTTGACGTTATTCAGTAGTGAAAATATGTCTGATATGTGCTCCCCATATCTGAGCACTTCAGTGTTATTATAAGACACGTAATGCTCTGAAATATAATAATGTACCAAAGTGTATCAGCCTCTTTCCGTGCAACTGTGGAAATATGCTGCCTACGTCTGACCGATATTCATAACAGGAGTCTGTTGTGAAATGATTATCAAAGTCTGAGTTATTTGTATCCTCAGTAATCAGGAACTATTTATTCATTTTACTTTTATAGGGAAATTGGACTTGGGGCACACACTGTTTCTTACATGCTAAACTAATGGATAAGTCTTTTTATATTTTATTTGCCTTAATACATAGCAGGAGATTTATCAATATTCTTATAAAATGCATTGTGTTGTGAGAAACGTGAAATGGTGCAAGTGGCGCCTGTCAGAGGTGAAGTGGTTGGTGTCAGTCATGCATCACCATCTGGCCTGGTTCTGTGGACGGTCCAGATGAGGTCATCAGACTATATGAGCCTGTGAGAGGTAGCCATGCCCTTCAAATGCCTTGGAGCCTGGCTTGTAGGCCGCCAGATATAGTCTTGGTTTCCCCAGTGTGCTAGTTTGTTTTGCTATTGTATCTCTGACCTTTGCCTGGATTTCTGACTCTTGTACTGCCTGCCGATTTTGTACCTCTGCTGCCCGCCTGGTTTTGACTTTAACTTTAGCCTGAATTTCTGACCCTTCTACTGCCTGACGATTTTGTACCTTTGCTTCCCTCTGGTTTTGACCCTTGGACTTCTGACTACGCATTTGGTCTCGCTTTTTATTCCCTTCCTAGCGTCCTTCCTACTCCGGTCCACTGCTCTCATAGGCAGCTACCCCCTGGGCTTTGCTATAATTCCAGATCCCTGTATAGGGGTAAAGGATCTCGTGGTTTCTCCGGGTGCTGTCTTACCTGCAGTTCTGACCTGCAGTGGGCGGACATCACATCTATTTTGTCATGCCATTTTAACTAGACACTTTAAAAAAAAAAAAGGTTAAAGAACCCATAAGAGATTTTTCGATATCTCTATATATTTGTTTCATTTTTCTCCAGAATTCTGGCACATTTTGGTAAGTAAATGTAACATAAAGGGGTTGTTTCCTTCCAGACAATGTTCTGCCTCAGCTGCAGTTTGTTAAAACGTAACATAACACACCATACTCACTTTCCCCTGGTTCAATGGATAGTCTATGACAATGCTTCCAGTGTCCGGCACTGACTGCGCCACTGGCGTCACATCGACAGGCAATCAGTGCAATTAGCGGTTCTGAAGGGGCGTTCTGTTAAGAGTCAGAGCTGTTGACCTCACTGATTGGCTGCAGCTGTGTCGACGTAATGTCAACACCGCAGCTAATTCCAGACACCAAGAGCAGCTGATGGACCAGGGCGAGTACAGCTCACTTAGTTATTGTTTAACAAACTGCAGCAGAGGAAGAACATCGTCTGGAAGACTGAAAGAGAACAACCCCTTTAAATTGGATGGGACCTTATCTTTCAGACTTTGAGACACTTGCAGCCACCAATAATTGAAGACAAATAATATAGTGTATTCTGTAACTCAACAGCAATTATTATTATTATACATTTTTATAGCGCCATTTATTCCATGGCGCTTTACAAGTGAAGAGGGGCAAATATAGACAAGTACAGTAAACATGAGCAATACAAGACACACACAAGTACAGAAGGAGAGAGGACCCTGCCCGCAAGGGCTCACAGTCTACAGGGATGTAATTAAATAATATTTATGTAATTCTTAATTATTCAGTACACTTTGATATACTTACATGCTTGAGCCATAGGTTGGTTTCCATAATCTGATTAACTTCATCCTATAATTATGTGCAAAGAAAACCACTTACTGTAATATATATACATAAATACTGCATACACACACACACGACCGTTCAAAAGCTTTAGGCAGGTGTGAAAAAAATGCTGCAAAGTAAGAATGATTTCTAAAATGGAAGTGTTAATAGTTAACAAATTGCAAAGTAAATGAACTAAAAAGAAATCTACCATAAGTCAAGTCAATATTTGGTGTGACCATCCATTGCTTTCAAAACAGCATCAAAGCATCAATCCTACTACTTACACTTATACACAGTTTTTGAAGGAACATGGCAGGTAGGTTGTTCTAAACATCTTGGAGAACTAACCACAGATCTTCCTGCTTGCACAAATCCTTCTGTTATGTAATCCCAGAAAAATTTGATGATTGATGTCAGGGATCAGTGGGGCCATGTCATCACTTCTAGGACTCCTTGTTCTTTTTTTACTCTGAAGATAGCTCTTTATATTTTTGGGGGGTTGCTGTCCTGCTGCAGAATAAATTTGAAGCCAATCAGATGCCTCCCTGATAATACTGCATGATTGATAAGTAACTGACTGTATTTCTCAGCACTGAGGACACCAACAAATGGGCAATGTTGAGGACCATAGATGGAGTGGCCTGCTAAGGAAACTTAGTGCAGGTAAATAAAAGACCCATCATGCTTACTTCCCTTAAAAATCGGAAGCTGACCAGCAATGTCATTAGCTCAAAATTGGCAACAACCACTGGCACCCAGCAAAACCCATCTACGGTTTGGAGACAGCTTGACAGAAGTTGTCTTCGACAAAATTTCGGCCAAAAAGTCACACCTTTAACATGAAAACAAGGCCAAGTGACTATGCATGAAAATATGAGGACTGGGGTGCAAAATATGGCAGTAGGTGCTCTGGATTGTGAGTCAAAATTTGAAATTTTTTGATGTAACAGATGGCAGTTTGCTTGCTAAAGAACTGGATAGTGGAACAATAATGAGCAACCATGAAGCCTAGTTGAAGATCCTTGCAAGTTTGGGGCTTCATTTCAGCAAATGGAGTAGGGGATTTGGTCAGGATTAATGGTGTTCTCAATGCTGAGAAATACGAGCAGATACTTATCCATCGTGCGATACAATCAGGGAGGTGTCTGGGTGACTCAAAATTTATTCTGAAGCAGGATAACAACCTTAAACATACAGCCAATGTCATTGAGAATTATCTTCAATATAAAGAAGAACCAAGAGTTCTGAAAGTGAAGATAAGGCCTCCACAGATCCCTGATCTCTACATCATTGAATCAGTCTTGGATTAAATGAAGAGACAAAAGGATTTGTGCAAGCTTAAATCCACAGAAGATATGTGGTTAATGCTCCAAGATGTTCAGAACAACCTCCCTGCCAAGTTTCATCAAAAATGTGCAACAGCATGTAGAGGAATTGATGCTTTGATCCTGTTTTGAAATTAAAGGGTTGTCACAACTAGTATTGATTTGATTTAAAATTCTCTTTTATTTATTCATTTAGCATGTTGTGACAAAGCCACTGGCAAAGTACTGGGGGTAGATATGTTTCACTGAGGGTGTTAGCTTCACTGATCTCAACCTAGGAAAAAGCTCCAGCACACTAAGTGCTGAAAGGGGTTAATCAGCCATGTTTAGTGCTAGGTTGATTGAACATATGTAGAGTGGGAAGAGTCCAGAAGATAAATACCCAGACTTTTAGAGCATTAATTGTGGGGTGGGCCTGGAGGTGCAAGCTCTGGAGCTGTGTTTTCATGTTAAGGAAAGTTGAACTTTTTTGTTGTTTGTTCCCGAATCGGGCAGATTCTCGTAGCAACAAGGACTGTACCATACGCTATGTTTTTGTTTTTCCTGTTAGACCTGGAAGGTCGGGTTTGTTTTTGCTACCGTTGCAATGGTATATGCAGTACTTTTAATAAACCAGTGGAAGATTTAAGGAGATAGTGTTCCTGTATCTACCTCTACGTGCAGCCAAGTGAGCCGATCTACTGTAAAGGGCAGCTAGGGCAGTAGTCGAGGCTGAGCATTTCGGGCATAGTATTCCCTGGCCTCCCTCCACATGAAATAGGTACTTCTTATTCTGTATTCTACAAACAGTACTCACTGTGCTGTCAGTGTCCTCTTTGCTGCGCTGGCATGTAGCTGCTTCTTAATCCCCATGAATAGAGTCCAGGGTAACTCTTAACTGAACAATTTTATTCACTTCAGGACACAGCACATCCAAGTAGTTTCCAGCATTCTCATCACAGTAGATACAGCACATCACTTCATCTTTCCCTTCACTGTTTCCTCGGACAGCCCCTCAGTGTCTTCCATGTACAGCGTCACCATGATGAAGTGCTCTCCAGTCCGTTTCGCCCTGAACATCAAAGATTCAACCCACGCAGCTATCCGCCACATTCTGGAGTGACCTGCCCGTACACTTTTACGGTGTCCTCTTGCCTTCCTCTACTTCCTCTCTTTCTCTACTGATGGAGCTGCTGTTCTTCCCTCTTCTGTATGTACTCTGGATGGCTGGGCACTCGAGCGTTACGGAGTAATTGAGCCACTCGGGTGTATAGCCCACCCGAGCACTAAGGGTTATACCCCCTCTTTCTAACTATATCCAGGAAATTCTCCTGGCTTACTCCCCAACTAACCCCTCCTACAGTTAACTATGTATAGGGTGGCTAGACTAAAGGACTCAGTGCCCACATCTAGTGGCCAAACTATTAACTATATCTTCCCTGTAATATACACGGTGCAGCAGAAAGTTACATAACATACTTATACATATATACACAGCAGCATACATGGTACATAAGGTGTTAGGGGTATAGCATAGTCCTTGTAACCCCTTACACTACTACAATGTTTTCATTGATAAATGTAAACTATTAACACTTACATTTAAGAAAGCATTCTTACCTTGCTGCACTTTTTGTACACTTGCCTAAAACTTTTGCACAGTACTGATTATATATATAATCATATTGAAATGAAAGCGAACATTAATACAGTTCATGAATCATGTTTAGCTTGTTCTATTCTATTTTCCCTACTGTAATATCTGCATTGTAAAAAATGTGGCATTTATTCAACTTAACAAAGGTGCTTTCGGGTTTCCTTTAAATATATGATTTCAACAACCCAAAAATCAAAGCCAGTCTAATGACTATGGATTAAATTTTAAAATGCTTGCCTAGTCCTAAAAATTAAGAGAAATTGCCAAGGAATATTAGGTTGCTATTAGAAGGAAACTATAACTAAAGGGGAAAATCCAGAGGGCAATTTGATTTGGTGACAATTCCTGATTTACTGCTATACAGTATATAACAAAAGTGAATGTCAACATATATTATCAAGATAACACAATAATCTCTTCCATGTTCTGATCTCTTGATGCTATTATGGCACAATTGTAATACTGTACATATCTAGATAACCTCAGCTTTACAATCACTAATAACAGTGAAAATTAGATATTAAGCTGCCATTTGTGGTAGCAGCAAGAAAATAATCGTAGGACTAGAGGGTTTTTCTATTTTTTCCAGTGGCTATAACCATGACAATGATTAGCTTGTTATAAACAGTATATATTGCCAATCCATCTACGGTAGCAAGAAAAGGTTCCCAATAATAGTTTTAACCAAAGCTGGAATATTTTTTGATCTTGCCATATAATATATACTGTACTAGTAGAATTATCCAGCTTCACACGGGTCTATTTGGTTTGACTGCTTGTTGTTTGTGTATAGTGTTCCATTTTTATTTTTTTTGCGAATATTTTGAGAATGGTAGGTTCTAGAGAGGTGCCAAATATAGATCAAGTTGGTCCAGTTGCTTAGGCATATATTAATATTTGCTTTCTTGTTCTGTTTTTTTGGGAATATCTCAAATGCTTTTGTTTTACGATTTTTATTAAGTAGGTCTTCGAGAGTTGAAACCTGGTATAAAACCTTCCTAAGTTCCCAATTTGCCTATGTGGCAATTCTGGGTCAGATTGGTTCCGTTTTTTGGCTATAAATTAATATTTGCATCTGTGTTCGATTTTTTGGGACAAATATCTTGATAGGCTGAAATCTAATGGAAAACCTTCATAAATGCCTGCTTTATCTATGTGGGAATTTGGAGCATATTGGTCTCATTGTTTGGCTGCAAATTAATACACTAGGAAACTGAACAGTAGAGAACTGAAACCCAGGGTGTAAAACCTTCTAAAGTGCTTAATTTACCTCTATACGAAATTCAGGGCTGATTGGTCCAGTACTATGTATATGAGGCATCATACAATGTATAGGGAGGACATTGGCCATCATACTGGTTATAGAGAGACTGTGGAGGACATCATAACATCATTGGGAGACTAATGGGTATATGATAATGTGTATAGGGGTTTATGAGGTATGATACTTTGTATAGGAGGGCTGCAGAGACATAATATTATATATAGGGGTCTATAGGGCATCATACTGTGCGGGGGTTATGTGGAGTCATACTGTGTATGGGAGGCTGTGAGGACATCAAATTGTGAATGGGCTTCTGTGGGACAGCATACTGTGTACAGGGGATGTGAGAGATACCATACTGCATATGGGGGAATGCACTGTGGGCCAATATACTGTGTGTGGGAACTGTGAGACAACATATTCTATATGCACTGTGTTGCCTTCATACTGTGTATGGGGGAGACTGTGGGGGACAAGATATTGTGTATGTGTGACTGTAAGAGCCATCATACTGTGTGGGGAACTGTGTGGGTCATCATTTTGTGTATGTAGGGCTGTGAGGCATTCTTATAAGGAGGCACAATGGGGGATTATTATTGGGAAGCACAAGGGTATTATTATAATAAAGAACAGGGGGAGTCCTTATTTTAAGGAAGTATGGGGTCATTATTATTATTATTATTATTAGAAAGCCCTGGAGCAGATTATTATTAAAGTAGGCACAGAGAGCATTATTATTATTATTATTATTAGGAGGTCTAGGGGGACGTTATTACTTTATAGTGCTATATACAACTCTAAGAAGGCATAGAAAAGGAATATTATTATGAGGAAGAATAGTGGAAGCAATATTACTGTGTAGGGGCACAGAGAAAGCACTGTTATTGTGTGGGGCACGAAAAGGGGTACTATTATTGTGTAGGGCACAGAGACAAAATTATTACTTTTTAGGGCACTAGTTATGGCACTATATGGATTGTGTAGGGGTGGGAGAATGTGAAGAGTGCCTGAAAAATTAGTAAGTTGTTTGTGTGTTACATTCTGCAGGGATGTTACAGATGGAAGTAGGGGTCTGGATCGAATGGAAAACAAAAGGGAAAATGAATTACTATGATCATTGAGAATGTCACTGTTGAGTATGCAGAGGCGTATCCGGGGGGGCAGCCGGGGCATGTGCCCCGGGCGCAGC
>VIAB01041355.1:0-12969 GCA_009801035.1 Oophaga pumilio
GGGGGTGGCACAGGTGTTGGGGCACAGTGTCGGCAGTGTTGGCAATAAGTGTGGCAGTGATGATGATGATGGTGGTGGCACCTGTGGACTCTGCACTTTTCTCCCCATCTCCCTTTAGTCCATGGCGTTTGGTCTAAGTGGAGCCGGTGGTCGTGGTGTGACCGCTCCTGCGGTGGAGGGAGGTCAGTGAGGAGCAGGACCTGTACCAGCCCGCCACCCAAAAACGGAGGAAAGGAGTGCGTCGGCGAGAAGTACCAAGTGCGGATCTGTAACCCCAGGCCTTGTGGTGAGAGAGGCAGAGGCATTGTAAGGCCGGCGGTGCGGGCGGGAGAGGATAAACATGTTGTGGTGCAGGCAGGACAGCAGCGGTGGCTGCCCAGCTCACAGAGCATTGTCTGCACCGATACATTGCACCTGATCCTCAGCTGTGAGAAGTATCGGTCAGGACAGGTTTCCTGCCTCACAATGTTTCCACTCACTGACAGTAAGCAGAGATATTGCAGATCAGAGGGGGACATTATACAGTGATGAGGCTTTATTTACATGGGACTGTACTGCCCATTAACCATTTGTGATGAAACCTATGACGGCCTTGTCCCCCTCTCGTATTCTCTTCTGTGCAGCGGATGGTTGCCCCCCAGGCATGGAGCAGGTGGGATGCGCTAATCAGTGCCCCCGTCGTTGTGCAGATCTTCAGCAGGGGATTGTGTGTCTGGACGCAGAGCGGTGTGAGCCGGGGTGCCGCTGCCCCTCAGGTCAGTCTCACTCTCCTTCTTATGGTGGCGTGTGGAAGCGGTCAGGGCCACTCACCCTCTTCTCATATTGTCAGGGTCACTGGAGCAGGACGGGCTGTGTGTCCCCATTGCCCAGTGTGAGTGCACCGACAGCCACGGGCATAGTTGGACCCCCCAGAGCTCCCTCCAGGACGACTGCAACAACTGCACCTGCGCAGAGGGCCGAATGCAGTGCAGCAAGGACCCCTGCCCCCACTCCGACTGTGCCTGGAGTCAGTGGTCCGCCTGGTCCCAGTGCTCCTCCACCTGCAGAAGAGGCAGCCAGGCACGCTTCAGGTGACTCCCGGAGTATACCCTGAAAATATCGTCACCAGCCACAGTGCCCCCCAACACTGCCAGCCACAGTGTCCCCCAACACTGCCAGCCACAGTGCCCCTCAACACTGCCGTTATAAGCCTGTGCCCTCAAGGGGTGAAGATATTGTGGAAGTCGGGGATCCCAACATTTTCTAAAACACATAGCCACATGCCTGACCAGGTGTGGTATAGGTCCCTGGATGGGAGGTGAGGACGGTCCTGGGAGACACTGTGTGCTGTGGTTCTGTGCCATTATTAAGGAGCACCTCCCTCCTCTGAGCTCTGAGCCATTCCAGGTTTAGTAGTTCACTTTCGTTATTCCTTTTTATGTAATTGTATCTACCGTATTGTTTTGTTCCCATTTTGTATCATGTTTGTATATTTTATAAACACGACCTACCTTTCTGGTTTAAATATATAAAATGTAACAGTCCTGTTCCTCTTTTTCTGTAAACCGCAATTTTGTTATTGTGGAGTTAGCAGTGCCTGTACCAGGGTGTGTGTATATATGTTGTGAGACAGTGAAGGAATATGTGTTGAATGAGGTGTATATTTCACCTAAGTACTTTGCTGACTGGTATGAGCGAAATGTGTGGCTTTGTAAACCTGGTGGTAAAGAAAGGTCACTACACCTGCCATTCAGTACACGCTTGCAGCTCAGACCTGAATCCACTCAGGTGTTGATTAGGAAGCCAGAAGTAGGTGCTTGGGAGCACAGTCAGAGAGCTCGCTTAGTCTGGACACAGGAGGGGTCCAGGCACAGAAGGTGTCTCCAGGAGTATGAGCTGTCTCAGTCTGGGTGCTCGATGTACCCCGGACACAGGAGTAGTCTCTGTGAGAATCCATGCGGATAGCTGCTGAATAGGAGGGGAGCTCTCTCAAGTCTGGACGTTGAAGGTGCCTTCAGACACAAGGAGGAGACTCTGTGAAACTCCACGCTGGTAACTACTGAACATATGTGTTGTTTTGGGCACAGGCTGTTAGAGTCTGGACCCGGATAGAAAGGGAAATCTATCTAAGTGTAATTAGTGGCTGGACAAGCCCAGGTCTTATGTTTATGATTTGGTTTTGATTATGTTCTGTTTGCTGTGGACTTTAATAAAACTGGTTGCGGCCAGTTTTTACCAGAACTGCTGTCTGTGAATGAACTGTTTCCGTGCCACTCCGTCTACCCGGGCCACTCCGTCTACCCGGACGGCGATCCCAGAGCTATATCCCCTGAAAAGCTTACAATGTACACACATAAACTTTGTAGATTCCATGCCAATATGTTTTTTACTTTGTTTGCCTCATTGGTTTTAATATTGTGTGTGTGTAGTGTGCATGTCTGCCTCTCAGCCACCACACACCCAGTACAGGGCTGATTACAGCGACCACCTTATAAGGACCAATAAACCTAGGACTTCATTTCCAAGAAGGAACTTTCAGTTTAATATTTTTGGTGGACAGCCACACTAAATCATTCACCCCCAGGTCCGGACCTGACCACCTTTTTTTTATCAACCATATGTTTGTATTTGTCCCCCATGATCTTTAAATTATCCTGAACCCCTTGCCACACAGATGAGAACGAAGATGAAAATTGTTCCTTCCCGGGAACCCCTGAAGACTCATCTTTACTGAAGGTACAGAATTGCGGATGGATACCATATGCGCCAAAAAATGGCAACTTCCCAAGTGGACTCACTACTACGATTGTTTAACGCAAACTCAGCTAATGGTAGAGAAGACCCAATCCTCCTGGTTATCTGACACAAAACATGCAGTCTAGGTGTTCAGCCTGACCATTAGTTTGAGGGTGGAACGCCGAAGAATAGGATAGATGCATCCCTGCGTGAGCACAAAATGCCCTCCAGAATTTAGATACAAACTGGGTCCCCCGATCTGACACCACATTAGATGGAACCCATGAAGCTTCAGTGATAAACACCTGAGCC
Organism: Oophaga pumilio; assembly: GCA_009801035.1. Classification (NCBI taxonomy): domain Eukaryota; kingdom Metazoa; phylum Chordata; class Amphibia; order Anura; family Dendrobatidae; genus Oophaga; species Oophaga pumilio. Next base: position 3,028 of record VIAB01041355.1, read on the forward strand.
AGGGTCTTCGCATTGGGGAGAGCAGGTAAAGCAATGAAGTGCGCCATTTTACTGAACCTATCTACCATACGTAAGATAACAGTCTTACCAGAGGACAAAGGAAGATCCGTGATGAAATTCATGGATAAATGAGTCCATGGTCGGACAGGAATGGTTAATGGTAAAAGAGCCCCAGACGGATGAGTATGGGGGATTTCAGAATGCGCACAGACTCTACAAGAGGACGCAAAGTCAACTACATCCTTACGCAACCTTGGCTACCAGAATCGACAAGAAAGGAGGTCCAAGGTCACCTTACTACATGGGTGACCAGCCACAGCTGAGTTATGATGTGCCTCTAAAATTTTGAGATGCAGATGTGCAGGTACAAACAATTTCCCTAAAGGACCAGCAGGGGCATCCCCCTGAGCCTTCAATACCTCACCTTCAAGTTCAGAACACACTGTGGAGACTGCCACCCTTTTTGTAAAATAGGCAGAGCATCATCATCAGTATTCCCACCCTCAGGTAAACTCCGAGACAAAGCATTCGCTTTGACGTTCTTAATCCCAGGACAGTAAGTGACCGCAAAATGAAACCTGGTAGAAAACAAAGACCATCAAGCTTGCCTGGAATTCAGGTGTTTAGCGTATTGTAGGTACATCAAGTTTTTATGATGAGTTATGACTGTGATCCGTTGAACTGCCCCCTCCAAAAAATGATGCCATTTCCCAAATGCCAACTTAATGGACAAAAGTTCCCTATTGCCTACATCATAGTTTCTTTTGGCCGATGACAAATTTTTAGAGAAGGCACATGGATGCCATTTACCCGGTAACGACTCTTGAGGCAATACAGCATCAACCCCACCTCCGAAGTATCAACCTCGACAATAAATGGTTGAGAAGCACTGGGTTGTATGAGTAATGACGCAGTAGGAAAACATCTCTTCAAAGAAGAAAATGCGTGCCTAGCGCAATCGGACCACCTTGAGAAGTGTGTACCTTTCCTAGTCATGTAAGTGAAGGGTTTGACAATAGACGAGAAATTTTGGATAAATTTCCGATAATGCTTTTCAAACCCCAAAAAGTGTTGTAATGCTTTCAGATTTTCTGGGAGGTTCCATTCCAGAACTGCTCGGACCTTATCAGGATCCATGCGGAAACCTGCAGCTGACACTAGGAAACCAAAGAGCTGAACCTCCTGTACGGCGAATTCACACTTCTCCAACATGGCATAGTTTATCCTGGAGAACCTGTAACACCTGCTGGACATGTACTTGATGAGACTTGAGATCGGACTAGTAGATCAAACGAGTAGATCAAAATATCATCAAGATACAAGATAACCTTTAATCCATTAGGTTAAAACATGAGTGGCACAGGATTGCCGGGCATGGGAAAAAACACTTCAAAAACAGATGACGCGTTTCGACTTAGCAGTCTTCATCAAGATCTATGTGTTCACTACAGGTCTATCCCTGAGGCATATTTCTATACGTATGGCAAGAGCCATGGTGGACTCCAACGACGCTAGAGTTTAGTACAGCGCCACTGTGTTTTTTAACTGTTCAAACAGGCCCTGACAAGTCTCACTCCTAAGGACAGGGTCATTCCACTGGGTGTCAGTGACCTATCTATAGACTTCTAGACAAAATTCTTCTGCGGCCGGTCTCTCTGCTGGATCTTATAAAGTTTAGACTCCATGAGGGAGACTTGGTCCAGGTCATAATAATAATAATAATAAACTTTATTTTTATATAGCGCTAACATATTCCGCAGCGCTTTACAGTTTTGCACACATTATCATCACTGTCCCCTGATGGGGCTCACAATCTAGATTCCCTATCAGTATGTTTTTGGAGTGTGGGAGGAAACCGGAGAACCTGGAGGAAACCCACGCAAACACGGGGAGAACATACAAACTCCTTGCAGATGTTGTCCTTGGTGGGATTCGAACCCAGGACTCCAGCGCTGCAAGGCTGCAGTGCTATCCACTGAGCCACCGTGCTGCTCATCATAAACAAGGCCAATAGTCCTAAAAAATCCGATTGGAGTGACAATTCATAGGATTGGAGTGAGAAGGCCCACGATTGCTTCCTGGAATGTGACAAGTTTGTCCCAACCATCCCGAAAACCTATCCGGGAGAACCACTTTAGGTTTTGGTACAGCTGTCTGATGTGCAGAAACCTTACACCGTAGGTCTGATAGCTCACAAGATGAACCCTGCAGCTGTCTCGCAAGGTTACCGATGGAATCCGTGTCAAGATAAAAGTGTGGGGCCTGTGAAAATGTCACGCTATGACAGTGATTGGTAAGGAAAGGGGGCCTCAGACTGTCACTGGAACTGGGACCCCAACTATCCCTGTCCTGGGGGTACTCTTGAAGGTGGAGAGTAGAGATGAGCGAATATGTTCGGAAAACGATTGCCAAACCTAAATTTGGCATGAATATGACACATTCGGACTCGTGATCTGAAACACGAGCAAATTTTAGAAAAATCGTTCAGTAAAAGTGCCGGAAAATATTTGCGTTGCCAATAAAGTATTTTGAGCACTTTGGCTAGGATAGTGGTGGTGTATGATGAGCGTGGGGCACGTGTTTGATGAGGGTAGGGGGTGGGGAGAGCTCAGAGGAGCAGCGTGCTTGTAAATTTTTTTTCTAACTTTATGTGTGCACATTGCGTCTAGCCAATCAGGGCACAGGAAACATCCACAATGTCCTGACACAACGCCTTGTGTCATTGGCTGCTGAAATCACATGTCTCTAGCTATGTAAAGAGCGGACATCTTGTTTTAGTGCCATTTTGTCAGTATAACAGCGCAGAGAGGCTGCTCCTGATGCTGGGCCTGGGTGCTGATAGATTTTAGCTAGTTAGCTAGGCGGTTGTTTCTTAGTCAGATAGTTTAGCTAGCTACTGTCCAGTGTTGCTGTGAAATCGACCTTCCAGTTGACTTTTTTGTGTGCCATTAGTGAGGTTCACAGACAAAACAGCAGGGCACATGTCCTACAAGTGTGTTGTGCACTGCTTCTATTGTGCTCCATGCACGAGTAGACCATTCTAAATCTATTTTTTTCAGTTGTTAAACGTGATACAGCATGCCATATCCCACCTTATCATTTTTTGGCATTGAAATTCATCTGTGTGCAGAGCTGGTGCAGAGTAAGAGAAAAATATTTTTTCTGTGACAAACATAATGAAGCAGGCTAGATCTGAGTTTGAAATTGTTTGGAGCATATCCTCTTTGTTATACAGGCCTCATCCACACTCAAACAATTCTTTTTTCTGTGACTAACACGATTCATCACGCCATATTTCACCTTGTCATTTAGTGCCACTGAAATTCAGTTGTTTGCAGAGGTGGTGCAGAGTTAAAAAAAAATCTAATTTTTTGTTGGTAATACTGTGCTCCTACCACACTATCTGAGCAACATGAGTGGGAAAAAGCGAGGCCGTGGTGGAAGAAGAATTAGGCTTGGTGTTCAAGGTGTACGTGGGGTAGGTGGTAATGTTTGTGAAAGCACTAGTGAACCAACACCGTTACCTCCTATACAAAAACAACTGACAACTTGGTTCAAACCTTGGGGAGACAGCATATACCATCGCTGCTGTGGACTGAATCCTGTCCTTGGGAACTACCCTCCCCCTCTCCCACATGGCTTGCCATTGACTGAGAAATGTCAGTGAAGCAGGAGTTCATCGTCCTCACGTTGGTGGAATTCATGGGCGCAGCAATGATGGCGCATACTCTGTGGTATTAGCTGGTGGATTTGAAGATGAAGTGGACCGAGGAGAGTGGTGGCCGAGATCTTTCTGGCAACAAAAGAATTGGAAAGCACTATTTTGATCAAACACTGACTCATCTGAACAGCAAATGAGAAATCAACAAAATAAAAAAAAGAAACAGTGCTTTCAGACCTCAAATACTGCAAAGAAAACAAGTTCTTATTCATGTAGAGCTGCAAAAACGCTCGTGCACACCCTCATCATCTCCCACCTCGACTATTGCAACCTCCTACTCTCTGGCCTCCGCTCTAGCACTCTTGCACCACTCCAATCTATCTTAAACTCTGCTGCCTGACTAATCTACCTTGCTTCCCGTTATTCCCCAGCCTCTCCTCTCTGCTAGGCCCTTCACTGGCTTCCTTTTGTCCAGAGGCTCCAGCTCAAAACCCTAACTATGACATACAAAGCCATCCACAACCTGTCTCCTCCATACATTTGAGACATGGTCTCCTGGTACTTACCTACACGCAACCTTCGATCCTCTCAAGATCTCCTTCTCTACTCCCCTCTTATCTCTTCTTCCCACAACCGTATACATGACTTCGCCCATGCTTCGCCCATACTCTGGAATTCTCTACCCTAACACATCAGACTTTCGCCTACCACGGAAACCTTCAAAAGGAACCTGAAGACCCACCTCTTCCAGAAAGCCTGCAACAACAAAACAGGCAGATAACATGTAGAACAGTCCCAGACTCCCAGGAAAATACCCCAAGATGGTGCACATTACAGAGTCTCACCATTCCGCTGACTTGCCGGGATAATAGCAGCTGTTGCTTCAGAGCTCTCAGGGTCGACTACCCCACCTGTGGCATGCAATCACACAGAGAGGAGATAATAACAAGGTTAGGAAGATGACAGTCCATTGAGGTACAAGGCCAGATGACCCGAGGGTCACAACCTGGCTTCTCTGAACATCTCCATGGAGCCAGGTGACCGGGAGGTCCCAATCCTGGCTTTCTCCAAATATATACATGGTTCAGTGAGCAGATCTGGAGAAGATCTGTATTTTTCCAGCCGGGGCCAAGGTCCTCTAGGTTGTTTCCTGTGGAATGATAGATCCGTGTCCCTTGTGATGGAGCAATGATGTATTGGCAGCAGTCCTGTAGGGTTCCCTGGATGTTTGAATCCTTGTCCCTTGTGATGGAGCTGTGGTGTATTGGCAGCAGTTCTGTAGGGTTCTCTGGATGTTTGAATGTCTTGGCAAAGTCTCTGGCTGTCTCTGTCTCTCTATACAGAGGCATGTAACCTATTTTTACACTTAACAAGTGTTCTTCATTCAGTATTGACATAAAGGGATATGAGATCTATTTGCATAGTTTTTTCCTTCCTTTCACAAGCAAATGTCTGTTTTCTTAACCAACCAGAAATCTACACTTAAATTTAAAAGTCAACATATAGATAATCGTCTATTCTTCCTGGTTTGCTAAAAATAGTCGTCTGGTTAATTAAGATACAATGCTGTGTCTCCACAGCTCGCCTATGAGTCTGTGCCTGCTGTGGCGGCTGATGCTGCTGCTGCAGATGTTAACACTAATTTGTGGAAATGTGAACACTCCTGGTTGGTGTCCATCTGCTGCGTTGGCTGTAGTGGAAGAGGTGTCGGTCCCCATTATATTATTTCTATTCTGGTGAAATTGAAGCCACTCTGGTGTCTGCCACTAATTTCTGTAAATGTGTAGACTGCTGGTTGTGTCTCCTTCAGGTTTTGCCTGTAGTAGAAGGCCTCCGAGACCGGCAGCCCTCCACCTCCTTGGACTCAACTACCCGTGTTACTCTCCTTAGATTTTTCTGACAATAGTAGTTTATGAAACTGATATTTCACCTGAGTGTGGCTGAGCATGAAAGCAGGTAGAGGTGTTGCATGTGGTATCAGGGCTCCCAGCACAGCAGGCCTACACCGATCCCTCACCCACCTTGACTTAATTTGAAGTTGAATGCAAAGCTGTAGATGCTGTCCCAGACCCTGATACCTCGTGCCTGGCTGATTGCTGCAGTGCCAATCTAAAATTTGTACAGTGGGGCAATTGAGGCCACTTTCCTAGTGTCTGCCCCTAATTTGATGTGTTTTGGCAGCTTTTGGGCCCATTTGAAGGTGTTGCGTATGCGTTTGTTTTTTCTTCCCATTAACTCCAAAGGCGTTCGGCTCCGTTCAACGAATATTTGACAGATAAATCAGCGAATATTGGAAAATCGGCGATCGTAAAGCGAAAACTGTCCTAAACTGTCCCCTCCCCCAGGAGGCCTGGAACAGATTTGTTAGTGTATAAACACAAAAGAAACAACTAGGGATATGGCGGGATGGCAAACCAGTGGGGCAAGAATATATAAAATATATATAAAATATATAACTTATGTAAAATAATAAAATGAATAATGATGAAAAAGCTCAAATGATAAAATAGCCTTTATTCATAATACAGAACACCACATGTAATATTAATAGTGATAAAAATAGAATAAAATAGGGCACACACACATGTATATAAAAAACAGCATACCAATATGTATGTATACACAAGGATCATGGATATAACCAGGTAAGTAACCATGTAATCCACAAAATAACAATACAAAAAATCAAAAAAGAACATAGAATAGCAATATAAAGTATAGGGTGCAATGTGCAAAATGCAATATAAATAATAATAATGAAGCACTATAACACACACTGTGCTGTATGCAAAATTGTGCTAAAAATTGTAATATGTCTGAAAATCAAAAGCAACTAAAATATGCCAAAAAGGAACAATATTCTGTGTTATGTATATATAACGTGCTCAAAAAATTGGGCGATGTGCCTGACATTTAAAAACAACTAAAAATGTGCCAAAAAGGAGCAATATTGGGCGCAATGTGATATACATACAACGCGAGCAAAAAAGTGCAGAGTGAAATGTGCAAACAGCATGTGCAGACAAAAGAGTAATATACCGGGGAGCCAAAAACAAGTGAGGTGTGCCACTAGGAACGTGCCCCAACGCACGTTTCGGAACTATATTCCTTCGTCTGGGGAATGAGCCTTGTGTATACATACATATTGGTATGATGTATTTTATATACATGTGTGTGTGCCCTAATTTATTCTATTCTTAACACTATTAATATTACATGTGGTGTTCTGTATTATGCCAAGTATGAATAAAGGCTATTTTATCATTTGAGCTTTTTCATCATTATTAATTTTATTATTTTACATAAGTTATATATTTTATATACCGTATATTTTATATATTCTTGCCCCACTGGTTTGCCATCCCGCCATATACCTTGTTGTTTCTTTTATCTATCCGGATGGTCTGCCATCCACATTCCAGGTGATATTACAATTAATTATTTAGGATATTATAATCATTTATTGTTATATTTTGCATTTATTCAATATTGTTTATATCTCCTTGTTTTATCTAGTGTATAAACACGTAAGACAAACAGGGATAACAAAAAGCAACTTACATACAAAAAACACTTACCAAGGATACAGAGGAATAAAGGGAAAGATAGGGAGGTACAACCAAATGGGAATAGGATAATGAAGAAAGCATACACACAAAACAGCAGACAACAATCTCCAGCAGCAACTACGATCTCCAACTTCAGCACACCAACTCAACCAAGCCAGGAAGTAAACTTTCACAGGCAGGAATGAGAAGGTCTGGCCAGGTTATATAGAGAGAAGAAATGAGCAGGTCAGGAGCAGCTGTGAGATGCAGCTGCATATCTCTAACCAGCATACAAAGAGTCGTTAACCTCTTCAGCACCACACCAAAGGAAACAAAGTCCATTTAATATGAGGAACAAAACACGCAGGCTAAATGGAAGACCTGTGATTCCCAATATATAATGACCGCCTAACCCCAGATCTCCTAGGAGGATGTGGCACACTCATAACAGGGGCCCGATGATGAAACCTGCACTCATTATCCCCATGTTTTTGTGTTTTTTTATAGATCTTCCATAACGGAGTTCGGCAGAAGTCAGTGTCCTCCTCCAGAGCAGCAATCTCGCCCATGTTACCTGGAGATGTGCCCCACGCTGTGTCCACACAATGGCTCTGAGTGGAATGTTGGTGACACGTGGCTGGTGGGAGAATGTCAGCAGTGGTCAGTACCTGTGGCCATGTCGAATCTGTATCTGCAGGTCACCCTGTGTAGTGTCACTCACAATCTATATCTTATCCCCCAGTATCTGCACCCCGGAGGGCAATTACTGCCAGGACAACGAGTGCAGGGGTAAGTCCTCCTAAGCACATGTCTGTACTTCAGAGGTTTAAGTGCTAAATCTTTTATGAGCAGATTTATTTACACCAGGAAGCTCAGGGGTGGAGTCTGGCTCCTCTTATCCACGCCCACAATTACATACATTGACACTAGACCAAAGACTCGCACTAATGTACATTTATGCAATGTAGATCTGTGCGCTAGCCTGGACCCTCAGAAACATCACACCTCCAATGTAAAATCTTCCATCAGCCTGGACTCCCGAGAACAGCAGTGGGAAGCCATAATACGTTGCTCTTCCTGTGTCCCCTCTAGTAAATGGCTCGTGGACCCCATGGTCTCCATGGTCAGGATGTCCAGTCACTTGTGGATCCGCGGTTCAGATTCGGAGCCGAGCTTGTATCAACCCTCCCCCCCGGAACAATGGTTCAGACTGTGAGGGTCCAGACACAGAGAGGCGGGAATGTACCAACCAGCCTTGTGAAGGTGAGACCACGCCTGATATCTGCGGTTCTCTGACCCGTGCCTGGCTGTCACCGGTATCTGCTATGGTTGTGAGGTTCTTCCAGTACAGGAATATGACCAGCAGATTAGAGAGATTGGGCTGAGTGGAGAGATCAGTCAGATTGCTCGGATTGGAGGCATCAAAAGAACTTGCTGGATCAGACAGATTCATTCATGTGGGGGAAATGACAGCGTGATTAGGAGATGATTGATCAGGTGATGGGGCAGATCGGAGGGATCAGGAGATCACACTGATATGTCTCCCGCCTGCAGGAAGCGCTCTCTGTGGCTGGACAGACTGGAGTCCCTGCTCCCACAGCTGTGGTACCGGCCTCCGCAGCCGGACATGGAACACAGAGGCACCAAACGGGCAGTGTGACCGCAGAGAGCGGGTGCCGACCGAGGCGTGTTACCAGCAGCCGTGTGAAGGTAGTCACTGGTCACATGTGATGTCATAGGTCATACATATACCTGTCCTGTAGTGATGTCACCGGTCATACATATACCAGTCCTGTAGTGATGTCACCGGTCATACATATACCTGTCCTGTAGTGATGTCATAGGTCATACATATACCTGTCCTGTAGTGATGTCACCGGTCATACATATACCAGTCCAGTAGTGATGTCATCGGTCATACTGTACATATACCTGTCCTGTAGTGATGTCACCGGTTATACATATACCTGTCCTGTAGTGATGTCACCGGTTATACATATACCTGTCCTGTAGTGATGTCACCGGTCATGCATATACCTGTCCTGTAGTGATGTCACCGGTCATACATATACCTGTCCTGTAGTGATGTCACCAGTCATACATATACCTGTCCTGTAGTGATGTCACCAGTCATACATATACCTGTCCTGTAGTGATGTCCGGTCATACATATACCTGTCCTGTAGTGATGTCACCGGTCATACATATACCTGTCCTGTAGTGATGTCACCGGTCATGCATATACCTGTCCTGTAGTGATGTCACCGGTCATGCATATTCCTGTCCTGTAGTGATGTCACCGGTCATACATATACCTGTCCTGTAGTGATGTCACCGGTCATCCATGCGCCTGTCCTGTAGTGATGTCATCGGTCATGCATGTACCTGTCCTGTAGTGATGTCATACATGTGCCTGTATATCCTTGTACATATGTGTCTGGATGTCATTCATGTGCCAGTATACCATCTAGTCTGTTTCCATTTCAGGCATCTGCTTGTGGGCACCATGGAGTCGGTGGTCTGACTGCTCCTGTCACTCGTTGCTCCAGAATCGGTACCGGGAGTCCGTGGGCCCTGAGTTTGGTGGAGACACATGTGTTACACCAGACTCTGAAGTTCTTCCGTGTAACACGTCCCAGTGCTCCGGTGATAATCGTCACATCCTATACTATTGTGGGGGGCCGGGGATTGTGGTGACCTTGAGATGTGAGCCAGGGGTGTGTGGTGACCTCG
>VIAB01041356.1:9346-20046 GCA_009801035.1 Oophaga pumilio
GGCAAACCCTAAAAATCTTTGGACAGACTTTAAACATTCAAGCCCAGGCCAATACAGTACTGCCTGAACCTTCACCAGGTCCATCTCAAATCCATCACTGGAGACCAAGTACCCCAAAAAACTCATTTTCTGTAATGCAAACTCGCACTTCTCCAATTTAGCAAACACGTTGTTTTCGCTCAAAATCTGTAGAACTTCGCGGACTCTCTGCCAATGCGACTCCAGATCAGGTGAATAGATCAAAATATCGTCCAAATAAACAATAACACTTCTACCGATCAACGGCTTCAGAATGTTATTAATGAAATTTTGAAAAAATGGAGGTGCATTAGTAAGGCCAAAAGGCATCACCAGAGACTCAAAATGACACTCCGGGGTATTAAAGGCTGTCTTCAATTCAATGCCCTCCTTTACACGTAGCAAATTATATGCTCCACGAAGGTCAATCTTAGAGAACCACTTAGCTCCGGTTAGTTGGTTAAACAAATGGGGAATTAGTGGCAACGGGTAAGGATTGCGCATAGTGATCTTATTAATCTCCCAAAAATCCAGACACGGTCTAAGGCCCCCATCCTTCTTTTTGACAAAAAAAAATCCTACAGCCACAGGAGACTTAGAGGGTCTTATGTGACCTGCAGCCAAACTAGTCTGTAGGTATTGCTTTAAGGCTTTCCTCTTGGGAATCGTCAGATTAAATAAACGACTCTTAGGGAGTGTAGCACCTGGAACGAACTCAATAGCGCAATCGTAATCTCTATGGGGTGGTAGAGCTTGCGACTCAACTTCTGAAAATACCTTCCAGAAATCCTGAATGGCTTCAGGTGGCTCTTTCTTCACAACAGCAGCAATGTGAACATTACAACATTTACCATAACACCCCTGACCCCAGGACTTTATAATACCAGACGAGCAGTCCAGCAAAGGATTGTGCATTTTTAACCAGGGTAAACCCAGGACGACTGGAATAGGCAATGTATCCAGTACAAACAAGTCAATGCACTCCTGATGTTCCATATTGACAATAAGTGGGAGTGTTATCAAAGCTCCAGGGGAGTGTTATCAATCGCCACCACCGGAAAAGGAGATGACAATGGTTCAGAATCAAATTTATATTTGTCCAGAAATTGTTGATCAATCAAATTCAGTGCAGAACCACAATCCACCATGACCTGAAAATCAATGGAATGAGCACGATAAGTGGAATTACCAGGAAAAAACTCCTGCGGACTGTAAAAATGCAATACGAACGGGAGTGTTGCTCCTACTGACCTTTTTTTTTCTTTTCTTTCTTTATGCGAACCTCGCATTGCTTAATAAAATGGTCAGCCTTACCACAATACAAGCATAGCCCCTCAGAGAAAATCCTCTCCCTCTCCTGGGAACGAGAGGACATCACCCCAAGTTGCATAGGCTCTCTGCTGTCGACGGGGCTATCCTGAGAGACTGGGTCCAGCATTATGAGGTTTCTCATTAATCTGCCTGTCTCTCAATCTTCTATTCACACGGATAGCTAATTGCATAGCAGATTCCAAAGTATTAGGTGCAGGATAAGCAATGAGCAAATCTTTAACCCTTTCACTCAAACCTGCTAAAAACTGACCCTTGAGCTCCGGGTCATTCCACCTAACCTCTGCGGACCATCGTCTGAGGAGGGTGCAATACTTCTCAGCATCACCAGAACCCTGTGTAAGCCGTCTGAGCTCTGCCTCAGCTGTGGTAACTCGATACGGATCATTATATAACAACCCCATAGCAGTAAAAAATGCTTCTACTGACGTCAAACAAGGATCATTAGGTGGTAACGAAAATGCCCAGAAATTGGGGATCACTTCGCAACAAAGACATATTAATCCCCACATGTGATTCACTCCCTGAGGATCCAGGTCTAAGCACCTCAAGCACCCGTCCTTGCTTCCCTGTGACATCACTGAAGCCTTTCCCTGCACAGCTACCCTCAGCGCTGCTTCCCGCCGGAGCGTGCGAGGAGTCGGCGTTCTCCACCAGCTCACTGTATGTCTGAATTTCCAGCGCTCTATTCATCTGATCACCGGGCTTCATAAGTAAGTGCACCGCATCTAGCATTTACCCTCAGACGAGATAATTTATAACTGTCACCATCATCTATTTAGCGCACACCACCAGTGTCTTCATTGATTGAGCCACTACCACTCATTAACCCCTGTTTGCTACTCTTGCTCATACCGCATACCCAGCTTCTTAATTGACAAAGAGCATAAGCCAGCAAGCGCCCTGATTTCAGCCATTCTGTCAAATCAGCACTCAGCACTTTATTCAGGGAGATCTCCCTTTCTTCATGGATTTCTGCATGAACCAGTGAGTATATAGATTACATCATCAGTACCCCATCAATTTTTCAGATATTTTTTAGATACTTTCTTTAACTTAACTTATTCATTTATCTATTTATTTTTCAACACTATTTCATCAGCTTTGCTATCCAAACGGATGAATATTTGCATTTATCTTTGAGTACGCTCCATTCCGATTCGTTCATTGTGTGAATATACATTATTCAATCTATCTCAGTATTTGCGCAGTGATCTGTTATTATTCACCTAACCTTGATTCCCGTCTGTGGAGGACCTCTTCTACGTGCCCACCTGCGGTTTTCAGGACGTCTTTCTGACCGTGTGCGGCTTCCATGGTATTAGACTTTCTTGTCACTCCAGAGTTTTTTCGGCTATCTCTGTGTATTTCCATGACACCTCCTGTTTGCCTACATCCTTCAGTAACTGCTATATTTGTGTAGTTTACAGGACTTTATTAAACGTCTAGTTTGCACCCTATGTGTCCATGTTCCGTGTGCTCCATCTGGCTGCTGCATCAAAGCTCTTGTGCCCACCCGGACCATAAGATTAGAGGATCCATCTCACTGCTTGAACCCACTGTTCACCCTCCTTATGAAATATGACCTTCACATTGTTCCTTGTTATAAAATATTGCCTCTACACATTCCCCCATTTCTAAAGTATCGTCTCCAGACCGAGCCTCGTCTTATAATATTCTGTATCCACACTGTCCTCACTTAAAAACATACGGCCTTCACTTTCTACAAAAGTCCACAAAGCACATTCATTCTTCAATTAATTAATTGACGTACAGAAGAAATTAAAAGTAGATGTGAAGATGGCAATCTCTGCTTTGAAATTGCGACTACAGAATGTTCCTTTTAAACCATGTGCTTACATATGCGTATGTAAGCAGGTTGCAAGAGATGCAGTGACTCAAGGAAGGCAGAGCAAGGGTTAACAATTTAATTAACAGTAAAAGTACTCCTCACAGGGAGATAAACAGTTAAATTGGTGGTATACAAAAGAGAATGAGAAAATTAGCAACAGTTCACTCATCAAACTTACCGCGTCCGTGGTTTCCTCAGCCTCAAATGTTCGGATGGGGGTTGTAGTCCCAGTAGCGGCCGGCGTGGTGTCCTCTGATGGGGATACTCAGCTCCTGGTCCAGCTTCTGGTGGCAACGGGCGGTCTTTGGTCTCACCTGTTGGGCCCCTAGTCCATAAACTCATGCAATCAAAATCACAGGTGCTGCCGAAGCCCCGGTATCAAGTAAGGCCTCTGGTACACTGGTCAGCAAGGGGGACCACAGTGCCGGGTCCTGTACGCAGCCAACGTCTTTATGCACAGGCGCGGCCTTCAACTTAATGGAGCCCATGGGCTTGTCTCTGCTCAGAGTCCCAATGCCCGTGGGATATCAGCTGCAGTCTGCTGCGCCTCTGCTCCCTGATAGCCAGAGCACGCTGTGCATGCACACCCTCTGCCTCTGTCTCATCCGGCAGAAACTAACTGAAGCTGCATACGCTTTTGCTTTTGACATGCCCCTGCCTCCTGGGTCAATGTGGTCCGTCCGGTCCCCTATTTCTTCCCTCAGGCAACATAAGACGCAGCCTCAACAGTTCCGGACTCGGTTCGGTACAGGTAACCGCAGTCCGGTCTTCCTCCTTACACGTATATACATATTTGTGTCTCTATACTGTGTGTTAACACATGAATACACTCCCTGACAGAAGTTATGTCGCTTATCCATGTTATGTAAATAAAAGCTTATAACCTGACATTAAATTCATCCATTGGTTGTATAAATTATTCTTTTGAAAGCTGAAACCCTCCGAAATGTGGTTTAGGTTAAGAAAATAAATTGGCATCAATGCAGAAATATTGATCATTTAATGGACACAGAATGGTCAGATTTTGGCAAGACAAAAGTTTTGTCGCCCACAGAAAGTAATGTGATATTCAAACAAATAATTAACTTAAAATGCAAATATACAGTACAGACCAAAAGTTTGGACACACCTTCTCATTCAAAGATTTTTCTGTATTTTCATGGCTATGAAAATTGTAGAATCACACTGAAGGCATCAAAACTATGAATTAACACATGTGGAATTATACATTACACTTTACAAAAAAGTGTGAAACAACTGAAAATATGTCTTATATTCTAGGTTCTTCAAAGTAGCCACCTTTTGCTTTGATTACTGCTTTGCACTCAGAAAAGGTGAACGGATGGACTCTACATGCCTGGTTCCCACCATGAAGCATGGAGGAGGTGGTGTGATGGTGTGGGGGTGCTTTGTTGGTGACACTGTTGGGGATTTATTCAAAATTGAAGGCATAGTGAACTAGAATGGCTACTACAGCATCTTGCAGCAGCATGCTATTCCATCCGGTTTGCGTTTAGTTGGACCATCATTTATTTTTCAACAGGACAATGACCCCAAACACACCTCCAGACTGTGTAAGGGCTATTTGACCAAGAAGGAGAGTGTTGGGGTGCTATGCCAGATGACCTGGCCTCCACAGTTACCAGACCTGAATCCAATTGAGATGGTTTGGGGTGAGCTGGACCGCTCACCGCTTCAATTTTGAATAAATCCCCAAAAGTGTCACCAGCAAAGCTCCCCCACACCATCACACCACCTCCTCCATGCTTCACGGTGGGAACTAGGCATGTAGAGTCCAGCCGTTCACCTTTTCTGCGTGCAAAGCAGTAATCAAAGCAAAAGGTGGCTACTTTGAAGAACCTAGAATATAAGACATATTTTCAGTTGTTTCACACTTTTTTGTAAACTGTAATGTATAATTCCACATGTGTTAATTCATAGTTTTGATGCCTTCAGTGTGATTCTACAATTTTCATAGTCATGAAAATACAGAAAAATCTTTGAATGAGAAGGTGTGTCCAAACTTTTGGTCTGTACTGTATGTTGCATAACATTGGTGAATGAAGTTGTGGTGCTATTAGAGTCATATTTAATATTTTGTGTTACTTCCATGAGCTTGAAGGACTGCATCCATGCGGTTCAACAATGATTTATACAATTTATTAATGAAATCATCAGGAATAGCAAAGAATGCAGTATTACATGCCTCCCAGAGTTCATCTAGATTCTTTGGTTTTGTCTTCCAAGCTTCCTCTTTCATCCTACCCCAAACATGCTCAATGATGTTCATGTCTGGTGACTGGTTGTATATGGGGAGATGGTTTAAATGTGAGCTACAGCCAATGGGGAAGAGAGTTTGCAGGTCATGTGGGGGCACATCCCAGGAATGTAAACAGCACATGCGCTGGCCTTGCATCGCTCCAATTAATAAAACAGACCAGCGCGTTCACGATGGAATACCCACAATCCACCACAACAGTCAGGTTGTGAAAAATGTGTGGCACCAGCGTATGAGACCACGTTCAATATGTCATGAGAGTGCCTGCGCATTCGCAAAACACCACGAGCGGTGAAGGCGTCCATAGACACTATGGTCACCGCAAAAGAAGTATGTAACAGCAAGAATCAGAGTACCTATTTGGGAGCAAGTGAAATAAGGACATATGTATCCAAACTATCGAAAGGGCATGAAAAACATAATAATAAATTACTTTAAACAACCAGACATAATGTGATAATTGTGTGCCACAAAGAAGATATGTATAAATAAGGTGACTCAGTGCAATAAATGTGCTAGCTAGTATTACTTATGCCATTAAGTGACATAATATGAATTATACAATTATAAAAATATGCTAATAGCCTAAAAGTAACAGAGTGTACTAAAAGTGCTATAGGTGTAATTACAAAGTATTACTTGTGTATGCTAGTAGTTACATAAAATGAATTTAGCAATTGCAAGCATAGTGTGTAAAAAACAAGAATAAAAAATAATTAAAAAATGGTAAATAAAAATATAAAAAATAATATGAAAAAGTAAAAATAAAAAATGAAATAGAGAACTGAAATCTGATAAACACTGTGACTAAAGGGTATGCCACACTAAACAAGATCGCTAACGAGATCGCTAAAAAACGTCACTATTTAGCGATCTCGTTAGTGACGTTGTTGTGTGTGGCATGTACTAGCGACGTGGCCCCTGCTGTGATCCTGCTGTGATCTCGTTCATCGTTCTCATCGTTCCGGACCCTATTTTTATCGTTGGCGTCCCGCTGGTGAGCATATATCGCTGAGTGTGGCACCTTTTTAAGAATCCAAGTTCAGCCTGGTAGCACGGCGGCCGTCTGCTCCTGGGAGCGCTGGGTGTCAGCCGTGCATCTCCCTCAGACAGGCGCTGCGAGCCGGGAAGAGGAGGAGACCGACCACCCATCCCCCCGCAGGAGCGCCAGGCCCGGAGCAGGGGGACAGCACCGAAACCCTCCCAGCACAGCAGACCACAGCACGGAGCGGCCGCCGCCCGTTAGCCGCTGTCACTGCTGTCTGCACACGGTGCATGTGATCTGTGGCTGACTGCAAGGAGGATGTTAAACGTGGAGAGCCTGGACCGGGTGGATCTGTGTGAGAGTCTGTTGACGTGGGTAATGTGGGTAGTGTGAGCGATGTGCGGTGTTTTTGTACCGCCAAAGTCGTTAAGGAGATCGCTAACCGCGATAGCGTCCTTAACGACATCGCTAAATTAGGCTGCTACTAGCGATATTGAAACGATCCCGCTAGCGATTGCATTAGTATGCGTCGTTATCGTGATCACTAGCGGGATCGTTAAGTGTGGCAGTACCTTAAGTGCTAGGATTGTGCCACATAAGTATAAGAGATTTTTTAAGGTGAAACTGTATTTATAAACTATACATTTAGATCATACGCTTATCATATTAGTGATAATAATGTGTAAAAAAAAAAGGGGAGTATTTTCTATAAAAAAAAAAAAAGAAAAAATTTGATGGAAATAATATAGACATAAAAATGCCAAGGTGTATAGGAGAGTAGGAATCGCAAGTTTAAAACAGGTTTTTCAAAGGTATATCATCATTTGGGACATTAAAGACCAGAAACCAGCTAGGAAAAAAGGGGGAGAGATAGGAGGGTCCAAAGTGTCCAAAGCAAGCCCTATTAATTGCTCAAAGACACAAATAAATGAAAAAATAAAAATAAAAAAGGAACTACGAAAAACAAAAAGTGAATATATACAACTGAGGACAAATGTTTATATAAAGTCCATCGTACAGTAGACCAATAGATGTTGATAGCTGGGTCAATAGACGACCTCTCAGAAACAGTCCAAGATTAAACCGATCCTTCAAAAAGTAATATTTATTCTCTCCTTTGGTTTGTGGATCTTGATGCAATCATTCCAAATGGGCACTCTCTTCCTAATACAATCCCCTACATTGCTTGCGCCAGAAAGGAAGCCCACATTAATATCCACAGCTCCAACAGAGACTTGGCTCACATCAAAAATAGAAAAAAGAAGAAAGTGGTAAGTAAAAATGAAATAAAAACAATTAAAAAATATTGAATTAAAAAATCACCCTATGCCTGATTAAGCCAAGAGATAAATATCATGCAAATACTATTACTTCACACATACTACAAAAAGGCTCCAAAACCAGAATTCTCATTAAGTCCTTGAGGACTTAGAGTACCCAATCTATAAATTCATCTGCATTCCAGTCTAGCTAGATTTTTCCCCAGATCCCCTCCTCTGAAACCCAATGTAACAACATCAATAGCCCTAATTTTGAGTAGATGTGATTTACAATTTTGGAATTTCTTAAAATGTCAGGGTAGAGTTTTCAGGGTGGAGTCATCTGTGGCAACTTTGGCTTTTTCTATTTCCAAACAATGTTCTCGTGTTCGAATTTTCAACCCAATATACACTATATTGCATGGGCACGTGGCGTGATAAATCACCCCTTTTGTGGAGCAAGTAATGTGTTTACGGATATCATAAATTCTTGAGCCATCATGGTTTTTAAATGTATTGGCTTTCACCAAATTGGCACAAGCCTTACAGAGGCCACAGGAAAAAAAACTTTGATTCTCACTAGTTTTCAAGATATCACTTCTATTGGAGTCATAATGGCTATGAACTAGATGGTCTCGCAAGTTTCATTAGCGCCTAGTTATCACTGATGGATATGGATCAAGAATTTTCTTCAGAATTGGATCAGTGAACAAAATATTCCAATGTTTCTTCAGAATGTGTGTAAAATCCTCCCATTGATTATGATAACTGGTTATAAATCTCACCTTATCACTAGCATTGTAGGTCCATGATTTATTTAGACACAATAGGGAATCCCTTGGTGTGTTTTTAGCTCTGATATACCCCTTCTGAATGATTCTTCGACTGTAACCACGTTCTTCAAAAAGCTGTGATAACTCATTTGATTGTAATTCAAATTGATGGTAGTTGCTGAAATGAGAAGATCCAGAAATTCAATACTGCGACCAAATTTATAGGTCAAATGAATGTTGTAAGTGTTTTCATTGAGATTTTTCATTGTATTTTCCACATCATTGATCGATCCTTCCCAAATGAACAAGACATCATCAATTAACCTAATCCAAAAAAGATTTCCTGCTCCCAAAACCCTAAAAACAAATTATCATATGAGGGGGCACATGATGCCCCCATTGCTGTCCCCTGTAATTGTAAAAAAAATCCTTTTATTAAAGGTAAATACATTGTGTTTTAGAATTAAGTCCAATAGCTGAATTATCAATTCCACGATTGGTTTGGTACATTACTGGATTGTAGAAACCACTGTACTGCTCTGATGCCATCTTCATGTCGAATAGATGTGTAGAGCGCCTCTTCGTCAGCGGTTACCAGGATCATGTCATCATTAAGATGAACATGGTTCAAATGACACAAGGCAGGTGTCGTATCTTTAATAAAAGATGGTAATTCTTGGACCAAAGGCTTCAGGAAATAATCAATGATGTCACACACAAGTTCACAAAGCCCTTTATTTCCCAAAACGATTGGCCTCCCAGGGGGGTCCTGAATGTTCTTATTGACTTTTGGTATTAAGTAAAAAGTTAGTAACTTTGGATGTAAGTTTTTAAATATATCAACTATATTTAATAGTTGGATTATAGGTAAGCTGTTTGTAACATTCTGGATTGTTTAATAATTTGTTAGCTTGGAATTCATACATTTGATTTGTCCAGATTACTATATTTCCTACTGGTCAGCTAACTTGAACACCACATCATCCCATTTTTCCATATCCAGCAGGTCCTTTTTTTCATTAGATGTTAGATTAAATAGTACATGTGGTCTGGATGGCAAAGATGCTATATCTTCAGAGACCATTTTGATAAAGACATCAATTGCTGGTACCAGTGATAGAGGGGGATAATTTTTTGATTTATTGATTAGATGTGTGGGAAAATTGCTCACCTCAGGGACTTGTTCATCCATTAAAGATTGAAAATTAGAAAGGGCCTCCTGTTCCTCCCTTGTAGGAAAAAGCTCAAATTGATCTGATTAGAAATGCAATTTTTTTAGGATCAATCTTCTCGAGAATAAATGTAGATCCTTAATTAGTGTGAATGAATCTGGATGAGATGAAGGGGAGAAGGTTAGCCCTTTCTGCAATAAAGTAATCTGTGTGGGCAGTGGCGTAACTACAAAGTTATGGTCCCTGATGCAAACTTTCAAATGGGGCCCCCCATGCCAAAATATTTTCCACCCAAATTCACATTTTCCATATTCATTTCACACACCATAGTTTTGTTGCAATGTTGTATAGTCTGACCTAATACTGCCCTGTAATCCCTGAGAAAAATGATTTTATAACTTACATGTCCCTATGCTAATTAGGGTGATGTCTTTGGAACTGCAGATACTCTGGGCATTTATGTCCTCACTTGCTCTAATTCCAAGTGCACTCCCAGCATTTTAAATCTGTGTGCTGTTTCTTCCTGGTATCATGCGCGTCCGTGTCATTTCCGGTCCTGTGCAGTGGGGGGGTGTATTGGGTGTACTAGTCGGCTCCGGAGCATGCGCACTGCACATTCTGAAGCTGGCAAGTACACCCAATACTCCCCTACAATGCACAGGACCGGAAATGACGCAGATTAACATCATACCAGGAAGAAACAGCACATAGATTTCAAACGACGGGAGTACGCATGGAATTAGAGTGAGGGAGGACATGAACGCCCAGAGCTGGGCGCAGAGAAGTATCTAGGTTTTCTAGCACCCGGGGCAAGAATTCAGCCTGGCGCCCCTCCCCCAAGCACACATGCAATTTGCACACTTAGGCCGGTGTCACACTTGCAAGAAACTCACACGAGACTCGCGCGAGTTTCTCGCCATCACACTCGCAAGTGTGACACCTGCCTTAGTCCTGTACCAACGAGCTGCTCTCCCTAATGCTCTCAATGAACAGTGAAAAACTGAGAGAAGCTGGAAGAGAAGCTCGTTGTCACA